>ML110145.1:0-57320 GCA_003697995.1 Taxidea taxus jeffersonii | reverse complement strand
ACACACACACACACACACACACACACACACACACACACACACACTTAAGGAGAATCTGAGCTCTACCTAATAGGTTCTGTCTAGTAGCCTGGGGACAAGATCACATGTGTCCCAGTCATGTCCCTAGAGTGTCATTGTGTGACTCTTACTTAACTATCCTTCAGTTTCTCCATTATTAAAATGACCTAAACCTTTATTGTTTTCTGTTCTGTGAAAACTCTCCTGTACCTCTGGAGATATTTGGAGGGGAGGCTAACATCAGAGAGAGCTGTGAAGTTTACAGAGACATGAAATCATTAACATTCTAGAGTCCTATCTCGGTTTTCTGGGGGATATAGAGTAAGTGTGGGAGATAAAATCATTCAGATGATGAAGACATCCTTTTAGTTGGATCACGTATGAGAAAAAATTCAGTGGGAAAAAAAAACCTTGAAAGAGCCAGGGTACCTGCCATGGAAAATAAAATATAAGACTTTGGCTTTGTCATATAAACGTGGGTAATAGATGCCAATCAAAGTTCACAGAATTTTGACAGTTTCTTTCTAACATCTCTCATGAGAGTAGAGAATAAGAAGTCCTCTGGATTATATTAGGGCAAGTTTTCCATAATCTGGGACAAATGTGGTAGATATCAAAGGTATAAGAGTGTCAATAATCTTTGTCCTGTTGTTCTTGTGATTTTTCCATGAGGAGAGAAAAGAAAGAGTTGTCTGGATTCTAGTTCCAGCTTTGCCACTCACTAGCTGGAAAAAAAAAAAAAGTTCTTCATATGCCAAGAAAAATCCTAGATGACTCTCTATGACAGAAGTTTCTGTGAGAGGTATCCTGTGTGGTTCAGTCAGTTAAGCCTCTGCCTTCAGCTCAGGTCATGATCCCAGGGTCCTGGGATCGAGAACCACTCAGACTCCTTGCTCAGCGGGGAATCTGCTGCTGCTTCTGCCTGCCACTCCCCCTGCTTGTGCTCTCTCTCCCTCTCTTGGACAAATAAATAAATAAAATCTTTTAAAAAAGAGAGAGAGAGAGAGAGAAGTTTCTAAGATAAATAGAATTACACTTCTGTAATCCATAGCCCTGGGACTCCCTACTTTTGAACAAAATTTCTAGCTTGGACCTTCTCCTGGCTGAAGTCATCAGAATTATTTATTGCTAGTGAGTTCAAAGCTTGAGTCTAAGCTGCTGTCACTCCAGGCAGTAGGACACATCCATTCCTTTTGGCAAAACAAAGCCAATGAGGTCACTGACTCACTAGAAGCCTATTTGCCCAGAGGCCTGTCAACATTATGTATTCTCTGTCCATGGTAGAAATTCTTGGAGAAGAGAGTTGTAGGCACTCAAGCTTGCTCTCCTGGCCTTGGTAGTTGAAAAGGTTTTGAATGCAGAGTGGTGTCCATTATTTTCACCTTCCTGTTCCCACTAACAATTCCATGAGACGTAAGGGTGCCGGGCTGCTCTGCTTTGGAATTTGTGTGACAGGGTGGAACACAAAATGGGCAAACCCTTTGGTGGGGAACAGAACTGGGCTTCTGAGAATTGAGGTCATCAGCATACAGAATCTGAAAGTCTGTAGCAGAGTTACACAGTCAGGAGCTGTCAAGGTACCCAGGGGCTCTGATGAGGCATTAGCAGTGGTGACACCTGGAGTGGTCTTGGGGTCTCTGGGAAGGATGATCCTTATGGTTGGTGGCCTCCCTGTGGGTACAGGCTGCAGCTTGGCCAGTGAGATCCCCTTGAGTTTTTAGGGAGTATGTGTGTAATGGAGAAGATGTCACACACCCATGAGTAGTCCACATGAGGTGGACAACGTTCTTCCATGAGGACCCATGAGGCCCCCTTTGGGGAGACTTTGAATAGGGGCAGGAGCTCCACCAATCACAGGCCCAGGGTACAATTGGACAAACATGCTGCATAAGTTTAAATGTGACCCCCTGTTTTCACTCACCCTCTTCCTCCTCTGGCAGCACCCATTCACCCCAGCCTCCTCCCTCTAACCACCCTCGTTCCCTGTGCTGAAAACCACTCAGTCGGAAGTGAAATCGCATGGGGAGTCTGAATAGAACTGAGCTAAGTAGTTGCAGTGCTATTACTGCATGTTTGAAAGCAATTCTTATATAATAGTTAGAAATAAAAATGCTTTCAGGGGGTTTAAGATGATTTGATTGTAAATTTCAGATGATAATGGTAAAATGCAGGGGAAATGCTAAAAGAAGCATCCAAATGGAATATCCTGGAATAGAACTTGTACACGTACCATAACTTCTTGGAAAAGAGCCATAGCATATGGTGAGCTTCACAACCTCACCTGGTGATCCTAGCTTGGAACAGAAAAATCATCAGCCTAGTTTTTGTGACTTTGCCAGGTTCAAAATCATGTACAATTTCTTAATTGCACTCATCTCTCTACCCTGACATCCTAGATCAGGGTAACTAAAATGATCTCTGACCTTTATTTTATTTTTGCTTTTTTGCACCCATTTACCCTATTTTGGGTGACTATACCCCAATTTTCCTCTGGCAACTACTCTTTTCCTGACTTTCTGTTCCCATCCTTCACTTCAGAGTACTTGCAATCTCCAGCTTCAGAGAAGGGCTCTGGGATAGTGGAAACATTGCAGAAAGTAACTCAACTCTTTCTATTTTACTTCTTGAGACACATAAATTCTACCAACACTCAATCCTACAATTATTGATGAGCATGGAATTACTGAAAGGAAAAACAACTAAAAGTTGCTCTTTCTTTCCCTTTCCTGCCAGTGATCATTTTCAGACTAATGGTTAACTAATACAGGGAAGTAATACACAAGCAAGAAAAGTCTTGACGGGGTTGCTTGGTTTTTGTGTGTGTGTGTTTTGTTTGTTTGTTTGTTTGTTTGTTTGTTTTTCAGAATGCCCTTGCTTGCTTTCTGCATTCCAAGTAGGTTCTGATTCAGAGGGAAGGCACGCCTCCCTGGACCATCGGCACCCCTGCCTACTCAGTCACAGACACGGCAGGCTTTCCGTGTGCTCGCTTGGAATCTTCCAGAGCCTCTACACGTTGTGGAGTTTCCTGGAATTCTGTGTTTCTGGTTCATCGTGAATGCTATATGCAGGTGGGGTGGCAAGGAGAGCAGGCATATTTACGTGTATTCCTGTGTTCACACACACGTTCCATTGTTCCATGTTCCATTTTTCCCACTATTCTTTAAGATTGATACAGATATGCATGTACGGGCTATGAAATTTGAGTTGTGCCATTTTGGTGATCCTGCATGTGAGTTCAATGCTCTTATATTTGTATCTAAAATGGGCACTGCACAATATAGAGATGAATGGTAAAATTCAAGCTAATAATTTAGCGTTTTAATTTTTCCTCTCTTAGAATGACTTAAATAGCAAAAAGTAAAAACAAAAATGCCCCTAAAACCTAAACAATAAAGCCACCATGATAAGTTGGAGGGAGGCTAAGAAAGGGGGAAAAAGCCTAATGTTTTAGTAGCACTTGTGGTGTTTTGTTGTTGTTACTTTTTGAATCATGGGCACCACAGCTTCATTTTTCACTAGGCTTTGGAAATTATATCCAGCCTTGCGAGGGACTGGTATGAGTTTGCTAGGGCTTCTAGAACAAAACTCCAGACTCAGTGGCTAAAACAATAGAGGTTATTTTCTCCTGGTTCTGAAGGCTAAATGTCCAAGGTCAAGGTGTGTCACAGTTGGCTTCTTCTGAGGCCTTCTTCTTGGCTTGCAGTTGGCCACCATCTTGCTGCCTCTACATGGTTGGCCCTCTGTTCATGTGTATCCCTGGTATGTCTCTTTGTCCAAGTTTCCTCTTCTCATAAGGATACCAGTCAAACTGTATTAAGGCCCACTAACTTAATGACCTCATTTAACCTTAACTACCTGTTTAAAGTATCTCTCCAAATATAGTCACATTTTGAGATACCGAGGGTGAGGGTTTCAACATATGAATTTTGAGGGGCCATGATTTAGTCCATAATCAGGCTTTTCAATGGCATGAGGTGTAAATTTCCTTTTTTAAATGTCAAGTGTGTTGGGGGTCTTTTAGCTGGTGTATTACATGAAAAATGTGTAGAGCACGCGACCTGCTGAATGAAGGGGATCAGCTACACACATGGGGTGGCAGCTTGCTTCCTCAGCATTTCAGCTTCCACTTTGGGGGAAGTAACCCCAGAGTCATTTTGATTGAAGGTGCAGTTTCTTTTTTTTTTTTTTTTTAATTTACTTGATAGACAGAGATCACAAGTAGGCAGAGAAGCAGGCAGAGAGAGAGAAGGAAGCAGGCTCCCTGCTGAGCAGAGAGCCTGATGGAGGGCTCGATCCCAGGACCCTGAGATCATGACCTGAGCCGAAGGCAGAGGCTTAACCCACTGAGCCACCCAGGTGCCCCCAAAGGTGCAGTTTCAATACACTCATTCAAAAGAAATAAAGTCACAAGATTTATTCTACAGAAATCCTGGAAGTGGGGCAGAGTAATGAGCCCAGGGGTGGGCAGACCTCCATCCCAGGTCATGAGTGAGCAGGAGACAGAGAGCAGAGAAGCAAGCACCTATTACTTATAAGATGGTAAGAGCAGAGGTCACTAACTTTTCGTGGGCTCAACCATAGTGGTTGTTTCAACAGATGCCCTGGAAAAACCAAAGCAGGAACTTGTGGTGGGAATCCTAAGCTCAGGTCCTTGTCTGAATGTTTAGATTCTTGGCGTGAGCAGATCATACAGTAAATGACTAGGAAGTAAAATAGCTGTTTTCTCATCCCATCAATGGAGGTTTCTGTGAGGAGTTTTTGGTCACTTAGAACTTGAGTCTAATTGAGACTGCTTCCCAGTGCAACCTCTCGGCTTCTACACCTCAGTATTCTGTTCTCTGCAGACAAAATATTGTTAATGCTCTTAAGAGACTTGGGAATGAGGGAAGAGAGACAGACAATGTTGCCCAAAGATGCAACCAGCTGTTTGTGAAAATATACATTCATATTTTGTGCATGAAACTCAGAAAATATTAATGGTAGTAGAGATCAGGTATCAGCTCCTTCATTCTGTAGATAGTAGAATGAGAGCATGAGAATGAGAATGTAGATGGTAGAATGAGAGCTTGGGGAAGTCAAATGAAATCTAGACAGCTGGGTAAGCAAATACAATAACCCACATCTCTTGATGTCTAGGTCGGGATTCTTCCCATTCTATTCAATAATACTTACCTCCAATGCCCATACCTGGTACCGAGATGAAGTGCACAATTCTGATCCTGAATTGGCTCACTTGTTTGATAAAAACCTCATCTCTCAGGTGGTCTTTGTGATTTTTTTTAAACAAATGATCATTTGAATTAAAAATGTACCCAATGTACAAAAATGTACCAAGATCCCTGGCTAAATTCAAACTAGCAAAATATGTGCAACAGAAGAGTGTTTTCTCATTTTCAAACAACTTCTTTTATAGAAGCAATGCAAATGCATGCATTTCTCATTCAGGAAAAATCACAAATGCTACAGTCTAAACTGAGAACTTTGTAGATGTGACTTCAATTACAGTATGTGCAAGGTAATCAATAATTATAGAAGGCAACTTCTCTAAGGCAATATTGGGCTGCAGAACCAGGATTGAGATTTGAAATTTAGAACATCCTCTACTCATCCCCTGGAGTTAATTCTACATGCAGGGCATAGGCTTTGGTCTCAAGAACGAACAGGGAGCAGAAAAACACTATTTTACTTGCACAATTTTCTAAAGAGGAATCACGTATGAGGTGGATGGATATTTTTTATTTATTGAATGTTCTCAGCATTTCTCATTGGTGTCTCTAAGCAGCAGCACTTAGATCAATAGAAAGGCATAAAATTGCAAGATGGGAATGAAAAATGAGATTAAGAGTAATGTTTGTAAAAATGCTAAGATACCTGTTTGAGAGACAGTGGAGGCTGGGTGACAGACTCTCTCAAGCTCCCCTCTCTTCTTGCATGACAGAGCTGATGCTGTGGCCTCCTTTAAAAAGCTATTTTTAAAGTGTGGGAAAAATATAAGGCATTGTAGAAATTGAGACAGTGATAGAATATGATTTCAAGGGAAATGACCATTTGGTCGAAGTTGAGATATTTGTCACTGTCCTAAATACCTCTGACTTTAAAGTAATTTGGTTGGGTGGGTTTTTTTGTTTGTTTGTTTTTGTTTTTTGTTTTGTTTTGTTTGTTTGTTTTGGCTTTATTCTGGTTTCCACAAATATGCTAATACATCCAAATAAATGTTTTCATTCAAAACAGTCACCTTGACAATGCATGTATTACAACACAGTAGCCATTGCTTAAAACATCTTGGGATTGCCTTTATTTTCAGAGCTAGTAAACATGTGTCTGCTGATTTCTGGAAACTGCCAGAAGATTGGAAATGCCAAGTTTGGTGAATAAAGCCATGATTTAAGCAAGTCATCTTTTTTCTTTTTTTTTTCTTTATTGTACAGTTGCTAATCAAACATGGAGAGTCAATATGAACTAATGGAATAGATTTTCTTGTATTGTTTATAAAATGATGCTGAAGGGTTAAGAAAGAGTTGAACAATGACAACACCATAAATAGAACTTCTGAAGGTGGCTATTAGGAAGGGTCTCATATTCAAGTACATCTGGTTCTTTTTGCAAACACATATATATACATATGAATACGCACAGAGCTTGCATACAGGTTGTACTATTTTCAGTTGTCTTGGTTGTGTAAAAAAATATAACTTTATATGATTCAACTAAATATACATTCCAAGAGACCGTTACTCCTTGGCTATAAACATTACAAACTAAGTCACTTCTGAGTTTTCTCTATTTCTGGTTTAAGCACCATCAAGTCAAAATTTCTGCTTCTTCCTAGGTCTAATCTAAGCTGTGGTGTTTTCATAGTCTTATGGCACTAGTGAAGAGACAGTATCTACTCCTTGGTCTTTACCTGTCCTGCACTGTTCTCTCCTGAGATAAGTGCTTGTCTCATTTGGACCTCTATGTGGCTTTGTACTTCTGTGCCCTCCTCATCATGATTGCAGGATCCATTTGAGGGCACTTATTCTCTCTCTTCCTCTCTTTCAGAGAAAACATCTGTATCCTGAAAAGGTGAGGAAAGAGAAAGAGTCAGTGTACCTCCCATTCTTTTGGAGTGCTGCAGACTGGGACAAATCTTGGACCCTGTACCCTAGGCATCTCACAAAGCCATTCAGCTCCTTTGCTGCCTTGCTTTGGTAGTGTGGGAAAAACGACAACAACATATAAAGATGTGTTTGGTACACAGAGAGAATCCCTATGAATATTTGTTGATCCACGGACTGAGTGAATGCAGATATTTTTCCCCAGAGTTCCAGAAGGGAAGTAGGGAATGAGTTTTCTCTTCTTTTGGATTCCCCAAGCTAAAAAAAGAGGTTCTTTTCTTTTCTGCACCCTCTTTGAAACTATTCCTGAAGTGGGAATGGAGAGAAGAGGATGAGGGCCCTTCTAAGAAACCTGGCAAGAATACTTCCAGATCTCCAAGGACTCGTGTATCAACATAGTCACTTGAGGAGGCTGCTGAGTGTCCCACCTTCTTTGGTTAAATTATACTTATCTTTTAGGATCTAGATGAGACCTACCTTAACTCTCCTCTGGACTGTGTGTTCCATGAGGAGTCTTCTCTGTTTTTATCACCTTTGTATTACCAGGTAATGTACTTGGCATATACGCAGCCAATATGTGTCTTTGAAATAATTAATGTGAATATAAATAACTTTACTATTTGAACCAGTATATTTGGACATTTCAGAGGGTTACTGGTATTTTCTAGATTTTGGTAGTTCAGTTATCTCAGAAAACTGGAATTATTGCTTAGTCCTGGCTGCATCTTCACAAATCTGGAGATAGTGTGTTAAGCGGGAAATGTCACTCTTCCCAAGTTAATACTCCTTATTGAGCCCCAAACTCAAGGACACGATCTGGTTTTAAGATACCACCTATTTAACTTTTTACATAGTTAGTTAAAAAATTTATTTCTGCACATATTTAAGGTCCTATTAGAATGCCTTGGGACAACTTGAGATTTGACAAAGTCAGTAGTCATATGTAAATTTTTGGTTATATAACCAACAATCCATTTCTTATACTCTAGATTCCTCGGTGACCATAAATGACTTTGAAAGGAAGAGTAATCCTCACCAACTAGTACAGGGAAATCTCCAATGGACACTTTGCACAGTGAAGATTAGGAATGGCTGGTAAATCTTTAATGGACAATTGGCTCCACTCTTCATGGGTTTATGAGAACAGCTGCACCAAGCTTACTAAATTGAAATGTTCTGCATTCTGCTAAGAAGGGTCAGCTTTTGTCTTTCTTCCTTCCTTTTTTTCTTCTTTCCTTTCTTCCTGCTTCCCTCCCTCTCTCCATTTCTTCTTTTGTTTGTTCCCTCATTCTTTATTTTTATTTCCCTTTTTACATTTCTAGCCATCCTGTCTTTAACCTAGTTAACTATATTTGCACAGAAGTACTTCTGCTATGATCAGCACATGTGGGGAAGAGAATAGTGCTTATTTCCATTTATTTAAACTGTGTCTATATCTATTTCAGCTGTGCACACATAGAAGCTAAAATTCTTTAAGTTTAAAGAATTCATTTCAAGAAAAATACCAGTTGTCTGGGATTTCCTCTGGACATATGCCTTCCTTTTATCAGTTACCAAAGACAGAGAGTTATTATGCATCCTCAGAGTCAAGACAAATATTTATCATTGTGCATGCAATATTCCATCTTTGTTAACTTGGATTAATCACAATGAGACAGCACAGCCAATATGAAGGGTGGGAGTTAGAAGACATCAGTCCTTTATCTTAAATTTGGGAAAGATTATTGAACTATGGTTTTGAAATCTGGACCTTCTTTCACTAGGGCAAACATACATTCAATTTTTCTTTCTTATTTCCTTTCCCTTAGTTTTGTCAGTGGATCTTCCAATATACACCTTATGCACCCAATCCCAGCTCCAACATTTATTAACTCACAGCCAAATTTGACTGATCTCAATTTTTACCATTTTCCCTCACCTTAGTTATGTTGAAGAAAATATTAGACATCATAGCATTTCATCCATCTGTATTTCTACATAGATATTCAAAATGATATAAGTTATCTTAAAATTAACAATAGGGGCGCCTGGGTGGCTCAGTGGGTTAAAGCCTCTGCCTTCAGCTCAGGTCATGATCCCAGGGTCCTGGGATCAAGCCCCATGTTAGGCTCTCTGCTCAGTGGGGAGCCTGCTTCCCTTCCTCTCTCTCTGCCTGCCTCTCTGCCTACTTGTGATCTCTGTCTGTCAAATAAATAAATAAAATCTTAAAAAAAAATAAAAATTAAAATTAACAATAATTACTATATTATTAAGTATTACCAGTGTTCAATATACATCATCCTTCCCCCCACATCTGTATATTGAATCAGGATCTAAATAAGTTCAAACATTGGAATTGATATGATTTTTAGCTTTCTTTTTAAAACTCTTATTTATTGTAGTAAGAACATTTACATGAGACTGACCCTCTTGTCAAATTTTTAAGTGTACAGTACACGATTGTTGACTGTAGGTGCAGGTCTTAGAGTAGATCTCTAGAGCACATACATGTGTTTAACTGAAACCTTCTGCTGATTAGTAACTTCCTATTTCCCCTTCACTCAGCCCCTGGTAATCACCACTCCATTCTTTGATTCTATGAGTTTGACTATTTTTGATATTTTCTCCCATTCTGTAGGTTGCCTTTTCATTCTGTTGATAGTTTCTTTTGCTGTGTAGAAAACTTTTTAGTGTAATGTGGTCCTACTACTTATTTATTTTTGTTTTTGTTGCCTGTGGTTCATGTCATATCCATAAAATCATTGCCAAAACAGACATTTAAACAGTTCTCCTGTTTTTCTCTTTAGGAGTTTCGCAGATCCAGGTCTTACATTTAAGTGTTTATGCATTTTGGGCTGATTTTTGTGTATAGTCTTAGATAAGGGTCTAACTTCATTCTTTTGAATGTAGATACCCAGTTTTCCTAACACCATTTGTTGAAGACACTACCCTTTTTCCATCATGTGTTATTGGCGCCCTTGTCAAAGATCAGTTGACCCTAGATCTGGATCTGTGGATTTATTTCAGGCCTCTCTATTCAATTTTATTGGTGGGACTACTGTAGTTTTGTGGTATATTTCAAAATCAGGAAGTGTGATGTCTCTGGCTTTGTTCTTTTTCAAGTTTGATTTGGCTATTCATAGTCTCTTGTGTTAGTATATTTTATATATTTTTTCTATTTCTGCAAAAGATTGCCATTGGAATTTTGATCGGTATTTCAGTTGATGATATTAAGTCTTCAATCCATGAATATGGCATTTCTGTCCATTTGTTTTGTTTTATTTAATTTCTTTTATCAATGTTTTGTTTCTAGTATGTAAGTCTTTCACTCCTTAATTAAGTTTATTAGTAAGTATATTACTCTTTTTGTTATTGTAAGTGAGATTTTTTTTAAATTTCCTTTTCAGATAGTTTGTTGTTAGTATATGGAAACAGAACTAATTTTCATTTGTTGATTTTGTATCCTGCAAATTTACTGAATTCGTTTATCAGTTCTAAAAGTTTTTTATGGAATTTTCATACACTTTTCAAGCTGGCAAAGACTCATCAGAATTTAGTTTCAATGTCCCCAGTTTCATCAAAGTCTTCCCACACGTCCCTGTTTCAGCCTTCAGGATCTCAGAATTCTTTCCTAATCAATGCCCTCACTTTAATAGTAGATACCCTGCGAGGCTCTGATTTCAACTTGGGTTATAACTCAATCACCAAAATCACAGGATGGTCCTGCATTTGATTTTCAGCAATTTCATCTTTGCAGGTACAGAAGATAGGGGTCTCCTTTGGGGAACATAAAGAAACTCTTAGGTCCTTTATGGGGTGCTTGAAATGGGAATTCAAACCTCTTGGCTCATCTTTTTCTTGCACTACTTTGTCCAGCAGTGTTCGGAGTAACCAGCAATGTCATTATATTCGTTGGTTTTTAAAAAATACTCAAAAATGTCATTACAGAGTTACCTAGTTTCTTGATTCTTGTAAGTGGTTGATTAGGAATATCTCATGCAGATATTTTGGCTAGGTCATGCTGTGGACTATCAGTATTCTCTTTATTATGGGAAACAGAGTCATTAGCATCTTTACATCTAGTCAGATTGGAGAGCCAATTCCAGAAACTTTGGAACCAATTCAGAAAACTCATTCTTAACATCCTGTTCCTCTAGAACCACTTTTAGTACCAAAATCTGTATTAGTCAAGGTTATCTAGAGAAAAAGAACCAATAGGATATACAATGGAGATTTATTATGGAGAACTGGCTCACACAATTAAGGAAGATGAGAAATCTCACAACCTGTTGTCTGTAAGTTGGAGACCAAGGAAAGCCCATGGGACGATTCTAGTCCAAGTCCAAAGTCCTGGGAACCAGAGGAGCAATGGTATAAATCTCAGTGTGAGGGCAGAAGACCAATGTCCCAGTTCAGCAGGCAGGTAGGAAGGGAAGGAATCCTCCCTTCCTTTGCTTTTTGTTTTATGCAAGCCCTCCATGGATTCAATGATGTCTGCTCACCTCAGGAAAGACAATCTACTTTACAGAGTCCTCTGATTTAAATGCTAATCTCATCTGGAGACATCCTCATAGACACACCTAGCAATAATGTTTAATCTGGGCACTTTGTGGCCCAGTCAAGTTGACACATAAAATTAACCATCACAGTTTCTTTCCATCTTATACTGATTATATGTATGAATTTCTAACTCCATTTATAATTCAATTATGAGTACCAAGGAAGTGAAGACTTCTAATTGTGTATCTGGAGAAATTCCAAATTCCATGAAGTGAAGTCTTGTTATGATGAATCAACAGGGACTTTTTGTTCTGATAAATGAGATTTCTACTTCTCCATCTCTTCTAGCCTCAAATTGGAGGAATTCAGGGTCTGGTATCAAGGTGATTAGTATTAATAGGTAACAATCTTATCCGGAGTAAAACAAATAGGAAGGACAGAATCTTCTTAGTTTTCCTGAAATAATGGTGAGGGAAATCGTATTAATTAATATATATCTGTGAATGGTTTGGGGAATATAGAAGATGTCCAGTAAATAATTGCTGATTAAAGAGGAAGAAAAAATAGTAGCTGACTCATTTTTACTGATCATCTCTATGTCTGAGGGTCTTTGCCACATGCATTATACATGCTGATGTACAAAGTATTGTGAAGAATATGTTCTTACCCTATTTTGCAGATGTAGAAACTAAGGCTCAGAGAATTAAATGAATTGTCAAAGACTATGCAGCTACTAGCATGTGGAGACTTAATTCAGTTCCAGTCCTAATTTCAAAGCCTATGTATTTTTTAACATACCAGCATTTCCAGTGTGTAGCAAAGAAGATCAATGCCAAGAAGTATTCTCTGAGTAAAAGACTGTGTGACTACATGAATTTAGAAAACTCTGGATAGGGAATTTGTTTCTTATCAATTCCCAATGTATGTAATAAAGCTTCTGAGAAGTCCTGAGGCAATTAAACTAAATCATTTGCTAAATCTAGCATTTGGCTGTGGACACTTTTGTTCTTTCATAATAAGTATTTGGAGAATCCATAGTTTACTGAGCTAGGTTAAGAGTCAAAAGTCATGGAAGCTTCACTAGTTAACCAGGTGTTTTTCTATGGGTAAGTTGGATCACCTCTTTGAGCCTGGATTTCTTCATTTATGAAATAAAAAATTGTCCAGATACTTCATAAGGTCTTTTTAGTCTTTTTTTTTTTTTTGACAGCGGAGATCACAAGTAGGCAGAGAGGCAGGCAGAGAGAGAGAGAGAGAGAGAGAGAGGAGGAAGCAGGCTCCCTGCTGAGCAAGGAGCCCAAGGTGGGACTCAATCCCAGGACCCTGGGATCATGACCTGAGCCGAAGGCAGAGGCTTAACCCACTGAGCCACCCAGGTGCCCCCATAAGGTCTTTTTAATGATAAGTAATTAAATAAATCATAAAAGATTGATGACTTTGATTCATTTCTAACATGAACAAAATCCATTGTGCCTTGTATAGATCATCAGCAATGTGTCTGAAATATCCACTCAATTTTCTACAGGACTCCTAAAATTCATTATGTACAAACATGTTTCTCTCCTGTTCTCCCATCCTCTTGTATTTCTTTATTTCCCTATTTTATTAAGGGGCATTAATAGTCACTTAGTTGCTTGTCAGAAACCTGTTGATGATCCTGGAATCCTTTTCCCTTGTCATCACCACATCCAGTCAGTATTAAATGTGGTAACTGGGGGCACCTGGCTGGCTCAGTGGGTTAAAGCTTCTGCCTTCAGCTCGGGTTGTGATCCCAGGGTCCTGGGATCAAGCCCCATGTCAGGCTCTCTGCTCAGCGGGGAGCCTGCTTCCCCCTCTCTCTGCCTGCCTCCCTGCCTACTTGTGATATCTCTCTCTCTCTCTCTCTCTCTGTCAAATAAATAAATAAAATATTTAAAAAAATAAATGTGGTAATTAAATGTGTGGGCTTCAGTGTTAGACTCTAGAACTCCCAGTTCTGGTTGTAGGAAAATGGGCATGTAACTTTACTTCCCTGTGTCTCAGTTTTCTTTTGTAACAAAAATGAACAATAAAAATTCCAAGTTTATAGAGTTTCTGCCAAAAATACATGAGATAATTAAATGTACAGTAGAAATCCAATAAACGGGTTCTTCCTAGTATACCGCCTTTGAATTTCTTCTGTTCTTGCCCTCTTCCCCATGCCCAGTACTGCAACTACAACCTCAGACCTCATTACCTTACCAATATTCACTTACAGGTAGTCACCAATTTGGGCTAACTCTTGTCTAGTTCCCACCAATTTTCTTCTATATTTCTGACTGAGCACTGTTTTTTTTTAATTTTTTATTAACATATAATGTATTATTAGCCCTAGGGGTACAGGTCTGTGAATTGCCAGGTTTACACACTTCATAGCACTCACCATAGCACATACCCTCCCCAATATTCATAACCCAACCACCCTCTTCCTACCCCCTTCCTCCAGCAACCCTCAGTTTGTTTTGTGAAATTAAGAGTCTCTTATGGTTTGTCTCCCTCCCAATCCCATCTTGTTTCATTTCCTCCTTCCCTACCCCACAAATCCCCCACGTTGCCTCTCAATTTCTTCATATCAGGGAGATAATATGATAATTGTCTTTCTCTGATTGACTTATTTTGCATAATACCCTCTAGTTCCATCCACGTAGTTGCATATGGCAAGATTTCATTTCTTTTGATGGCTGCGTAGTATTCCATTGTATATATATACACCACATCCTCTCTATCCATTCATCTTTTGATGGACATCTGGGCTCTTTCCATAGTTTGGCTACTGTGGACATTGCTGCTATAAACATTCGGGTGCACGTGCCTTTTCGGTTCACTACATTTGTATCTTTGGGGTAAATACCCAGTAGTGTGATTGCTGGATCGTAGGGTAGCTCTATTTTCAATTTTTTGAAGAGCCTCCATGCTGTTTTCCAGAGTGGTTCTGAGCACTCTTTTTGAATCACAAATCTGTCATCTGATTCTGCCCTTGGTCTTGCACCCCAGTATAACAACTATTCCAGCCAAAAGTCCAAATGACTTGTAGTTTTCAGAATAGGCTGTGCTGTTTCACACTTTGGTAATTTGCTTGTGCCACTTTCTAATGTTACCTGAAATGCTCCTATCACTGCCCTTTGTGTGTCTAACACATATCTGTTCATCTTTAAACTTAAAATGTCCACAGTGACATTTCTGGTCCCAGATGAATTTCTAGGATCTTGCTACTTCTCACCAAGAGATGGAGCCCATTACTTCTCTTGTTAAATCTAGACACCACTTGCTGACATCCTCAACAAACCGAACCAGTTTAGGTGATGCTGTGTAGACCCTGGGGCCATAAAAGGCAATAGGGTTTACCCTTGGCTTTCTTTTTGTTTGTGTGTCTGTTGGGGGTGTGGGATACTTGCTCTAGGATATCAATCACCAGGCTCCAAAGAAGCCCAAAGTAGCCCATGTAGAGAGATAACATGAAGAAGGCCACATGGAGAGGAAGAGAGGCACTTAGCCAATAGCTAGCATCCACTGAGGGCTGGATCTCAATCTCTCTCTCTCCCTCTCTCTGTGTGTATATACTTATATACACACACACAAATATATTTGTATATATATAGTCTCTCTATATATTCTCTCTCTATATACAGATATATAGAGATCAAGATACAATATATAGAGAGATGATGTGTATATATGTATATCAATCATATATATGTATGCACGTATATATGTGGAGATAATATATCTCCACAAAATATATCTGCACAAAAATCTCTGCCTTCATGAACCATACATTCCCTCTAGCCTGTGGCTGTGTGTAGGAAAAAAGGATACTGTAGTAAAAGAGATGTCTTCAATGCAGCCACAAAAGAGGAAAGCATCCTTTTAGATAGATTTACTCATTAATGTGAAAAATCATTTACAATTTAGCATGAATTAGAAGAGAAAGCTGGAAGGAGAGAAGCCTTTGGATTTTTTCCACGTGCTCATCTAGCCAGTGAACTTCATGGACAGCTATGCATTCAAGCTTCTTTGTAATTTAAGCCTTCTCTTGTGTGCTGCATATGGCGATCTGGGCTAGCCGTCTGGGATGTGACTCCTGCTTCAAGAGTAGTGCTGAAGTTTGTGGCACTCACTGCCGTGGTGGGAAGCAGACTGTTGTTGAAGTGTTATTATTAATGAGGATTACTGCTGGACAGCTTGAACTAGAGGATAATTTATTCTCCGTGAACTTCTAATTGCAGGAAAACGGTTCATCCGCTGCCACACTTGTCCATCTTGTTTGCTCCTGTCTTTCAGGCACGGTTGGCTGCAGTGAAATAAGACGAGCTGCACAAGCTGCACGGGAAACAAAAGTCTGCATTTCTGGAGACACCGTGGAAACTGGTCGGAGAGCTTTAACTCATGTTAAGGGAGGCTTGGGAAAAGGATGCAAAGCTTTCTGGCATTCTCACGGGGGTGATAATCAATTCAGACGGACCAAGGCACCTACTATGCACAAGCCATTGTGCCGAAATGGGAAATGAGTTTCCAGATGGCCTCTCAATGCTATCGCTTTTGAAGCTCATGCTTTCTCCCTGGCATTTCCGAAAGAGAGTTCTTCCTCTTATTTTAAAATGTCACATACCCTTTCCTTTCTGTTCTCTCGTTCTGCTTCAAGAGATTGCCTTGGGGGAATGAAAACTGCCCACAATAATGACGTGTGCACTTTCTTGGTAGTATCTTTGATGTTACGGTGACTTCCTCCTGATTTTTGCCAAATTTCTGCCTCTCATTGATTCTGGTTTTTTTCTCCATCTTTTATCTCTGGTAGGGCAACCGCCTTGCTCTTTACATAAATGTCAGTAAATGTGCTCCTGACTTGCTGCTACCATGGAAATAGACGCTTGTCATAGACTCATTACTGTATTTATAAAAGATTTGATCACTTGTGTTTTGCAGGCTAAAGAAACAACCGATTCCCAGCCAATAAAATGATTCAAGCCTGTCTAAGACGGATGATAGATTAGGGTTTGGGTGCTATTATTATTTAATAGTAAGGTCTCTGAGTGGACTGATGACAGGGTATCAGCTGGGGAAGTGATCTTGGCTGTCAAATAGCATCCCTTCTACTGTAGACAATCTTAATGGAACACTCAGCCGGGGCGGGGGGAGGGGGCAGAAAGAGACGGAGAAAGAGAGAATGAGAGAGAAAAAGACAGAGAGAGGGATAGGCAGAGAAAGACAGAGAACTGAGTTTTACCATCACTATCCTTGATAACCTTTGACAATTACACACTTACTGGATAACAGGCCTGGAGGAATCCCAGGAAATGTCTGCAGAGATGCTAAGGAAGTGGAGAGCCTAGTTGACCTCAGGCTCCCATCTTGATCTAGCAATGAGTGCTTTATGTGAGAACAGATGGCTTACACTGTGATTTAAGGACCACTGGGAAAGTAGCCATACAATAGTTATTGGCTAGTTGTACCCATTCACTGCCACAGAGCCTGAAATTCTGCCCTGAGTCATGCCTTTGGCTTTAAGCAGGAGACAGTAATTATTTACAGAAGGGGAGGATGGGAGGCACAACTGAGGGGTGTAAAGAATTGCTTGTTGAGAGTCAATCTAGTCATTATTTATAGAAGTCATATTCTTATAAGTTGGGACAGAAAAAGATTAGAATTCATTGGGCCAAGGTATTGCCTTTCCTGGAACCCCTGAAATTATATAACAATCTGCTGTAGGGAACAGCTTACTGAGAGGCAGTATATAGAGAGGGCTAGACCCTGGATGTTGTAGCCAGACTCCCCAGGTCTAAACTTTTGCTCTGCCCATAGTGCCTGTGTAATCTTTGGGAAGTCATTACCTTTCTCTGGGCTTCATATTTTTTATCTGTAAAATGGATTAACCATTGTACTTAGCTCATAGGGTTATTGTGATGATTAAAGGAGCTAACATACCAGACTGTTCACTTAAAACAGTGTCTTACACTGAGCAAGTACTACAGGAGTCTTCATGATTATTAATATCTTAGGGGGTAAATTTGTTTTTCTCAAACTGTTGTTTTCTGAGGCAGTTTGGAATTAACTGTAGCACTCCAGAGCATCTTGATGAAAGGAGAAGGGAAGGATGTTTTGAGCCCAAGACCCCCCACCCCCACCTCAGTCACTCTGGGTGGCTCTTCTCAGTGGGGTGCTTCTGACAGCTTAAGGTCCACATGAGGACAGTGCACAGCTCCACAAAAGCTGAGTGAGGAAGAAGAGATGTTAGAAAGATCCTTGTTTTTCTGTTAACCATTTTGTCAGGGTCTCTAAGCCCTCCATAATATTCCCCCTCCTTCATATTTCCTTTTGGATGATGTAGAGAGAGAATCGTGTGAATGGTTGGGGATGGGCCAGTGTTGGGGACACTGTGAGTGCTGTTTGTAGAAGTTGCTGGCACTTTAGAGACAGAAATACCAAGGTCAAGTTCTGTCTGTGACATCTACTCTCTCTGTGAATCTTGATAAATCACTTGACGTCTCAGAGTGGCAATCCCTCATTTACCAAATGGGCATGCCAAAATGTGCCTACCTCCCAGAGGGGTGGTGCTGATCAAATGTGATGATATGTGTGACAGCAACCTGTAAACTGTAAAGGGGGACAGAGATGTGAGCCGTTACTATTTGTGGTTCCTTTAGCTTCCCTGTTCTCTACAGGCAGACCTGCCTTTCAGCAGCACCTGCATGCTGTCATCACTTGGCTGGTGATTTTCTTTGAGGGCTTTACTTGTAAGCCTGTAACTGGTAATTGTACAGGGAGCTTCTCTTGCTGTGGAGATGGTACCCACCCACTGCTGGACTGGTTCAGGAAACTCACGCTGGAAGCTCTGTTTCCACAAGACAAGGAATCCTGATGGTGCTCGGAAGAGGTGATGCTCTCTCTTCTGTTTGTGAATCACACCATATTAATAGGAAACTTTTTGGAATCATGAGCTGTTTTTGCGTGATACTGTTTTTTCTGATGGTTGAGAAAACAATTTCAGAAACCAAGAGAATTAGAGGTTGGCCAGGGTGGAATGAATGCTATAAACCAAGATTACCTGAAGGGATGGGAGAGAGAAGGGATTAAGTTGAGTAAAGAGATAACAAGAGGAAAATATCCAAGGAGTTTGGGGAAATTTACCACTTGCAAGAGCATATTTTTTAGTACTTTTTTTTTAAAGTCATTCTGATGGAAACATCTTCACTAGCAAATTCATGTACTAAGATTATGGTTTTCTTAATTTTGTATACTGGCTCAATGCAGTGACATTTGGCTGCCTTGGATTGAAGTGTTACACAAAAAAAAGGAAGAGGAAAGAGATGTCACTGTCAGTTGTGGACAGAATCAGATGGGGTCAGGTCTGTGCTCTGCGGGTCATGGAAAACATTTTCAAATACCTTGCCTTTCAGGTCTTGATCACGGACAAAAATAGAGCACAGAAAGTGCTTCTTAGGGAAGACTTCATTTTGCCGATCTTTCACAACTGAAAAATGGAGCAAATGAGTGTCTGGGTACAGACCCTTGGCACCAAGTGACTGGGAGTAAATGGAACACTGCAGGGACACAGAACTTTGCCCGCCATGGAGCATATTACCCGAGAAATACAGTACAGACCCAGCAGGCTTCTGCAAACAACACATCCCTTTAAGTTAATTGGTGTTATATAGAAGCTGAAATGCTTCGCTTATTTACAAAGCTACAGATTTATGTAAAGCAAAACCAATTACACTTAATGCCTAAACTATTCCAGGTGCTCAGTGATAATGTTGCTAGGCTCTAGAGAAGAAACTGCAGCGTGAACGCATCCTGTTCCGAATGGAGGCATGTGTAGTTATTGCAATTTAGCTAATCACAAGTGTCAACCCCGATGTGAGAATTCTAAGCTCTTTTGGTGTTTGCTTTGGGTCAACTTTATAATTCTGTAGATCTCTTTTCATCTCTAAGGACGAGTGAAAGCATAATGAGCACTTTTTTCTATTATGATGTAGAAATTAGGGAGATGAAGGCAAATTAAAAAAAAAAAAAGTACATGCAACAAAATAAAACAGACCCTTATTCTAGTGGTGAGAGAGACTGCCAGAGCTCCTTGCTTGTACTAAGGTGAAGTGTTTAAAGGTTTCTTAATATTTTGGATGTTCATTAAACCCAAATTGCAAATGTGGCATTTAACCTTTTGCAGCAGAGAAAGCCTCTAAGACATATCCAGGGGCTGGCCTCACTATTTTGCCGTAGGACAAACACAAAAATTAAGAAAGATTTGGAACAGTTACAGGGCAAGAATTCATGTGTGCACGAACTAGTCTCTCTATTTGTCCGCCAAACAAACAAGCAAACAAAAAATTGTTTGAGTAAGAGAAACACCTGGTGTTTTACAGCTGCTCTTTTGCAATTAAAAATGCATATCATATCTAATCAAGCTGAATAAATCTTTTATTCTACAGATCTAAAATATTTTCGGTATACACAAGGGAGGTGCGTAATTGCAGAACCATTTGCAATCAGCGGATAAACCCACCTATCCTATCCACTATGAACTGTCCTAGAAAGCATTGGTGCTTCTATTTTAGGGAGCACAAGAATGATTTGGGTGTGTTTGTTACAACCACTGGTTCCTGGGAAAAGTGTTGGGTTAAAGCAGTCTTTGGAAGGGGCTAGAAAATTTGCCTAAAGCAGGTGACCCTCAACCAAACTTTGACAAGCACTGCTACAAAGGACTGGGGCATGAGTTTAATTTCATATTAGTTTATTATTACTATGTATTTTATTTATTTATTTTTTTTTTAAAGAGAGACAGGGAGTTGGGGAGGGACCAAGGGAGAAGAGAGAGAATCTTAAGCAGACTCTCCACCCACTTTGGAGCCAGATGTGGGGCTTGATCTCATGACCTCAAGACCGTGACCTGAGTCGAGACCAGGAGTTGGACGTTTAACCAACTGAGCCATCCAGGTGCCCCAGTTCATTATTTTTTATGTGAGTTTCCACATTTCTTTGTTTATATAGGAAGAATCTCTTTTGGAAGACGATTTTGTGAATGGGTCTAAATTGGTAGCACTGAAGACCAAAAGATGGGAATTGGGTTAGAGAATTTTTTTTTTTTAAGATTTCTCATCTATTTATTTGACAGAGAGAGAGAGAGAGAGAGAGAGAGAGAGAGTGCATACACACAAGCAGGCAAAGCAGCAAGCAGAGGGAGAAACAGACTCCCCATGGAGCTGGGAGCCTAATGTGGGGCTCAATCCCAGGACTCCGGGATCATGACCTGAGCTGAAGGCAGATGCTTAACCACTGAGCCACCCAGGCACCCCTAGATGAGGGAATTGCTTTAAGCTTCTCTATTTGATTTATCACTTACCTTCTCAACACTCATTTCACCTTCTCCAGTTTTCCTTTTTCTTTCAATCATTCGATGATTTACCTTTATTTTATAACTTCTTCAGTATGTGAATATTCTTTCTTTATTAAGGATCTCTATTTTAGTTAACATTGCTTTTCAACTCAGAGAAAATTTCCTTGCTTCATATCTTGATAGTGTGACATCAAGATCAAATTCAGTGTAATGACATATAGACTTATTATTTAGTCAGACATAGATAGTATATGATATAAGGCTTGGCATGTAATAAGTGCTCAATAAATGTATAGAAAGGAAGAATGTTAACATACAATTATTTTGATTCTATTAGCACACTAAAACTAACAAATATCATTTCTATTGCTCTTAGTGGCTGAACCCCTTATTGCAAAAAATTGTAATATATTGTAATGCAAATGAAACTGTCATTTTGTTGTCATGGAGTAATCACAGACTTTGAAATTAACTGTAATATATAATGTGTTAATGCAAAAGGCACAGCAGTTTACTAGAGGTGTGTAATAATTAGTCTTTATAAATAAAGTACACAGATACTATTCATGAAGTCCCTCCCATACATATTAGTTCTTAAACTAAAAAGCATAAGATGTTCAGCTGAAGAAAACAATGACTACTTTGCTCATAAGACGGGTGGAGTCAAATATAGTTTCATAGGGCTGTCTCCCCAAGATGGATACTTGAAGAAAATTCCCGCATACTGCCATAAAATTTCAGAGACTTTTCATGGAGGAGAAGTGTTTCTTCAAGATTACTTCCACTGATGTTCTGGGCATTAAAATGATTTAGATTACAATACCTAAAAAAGAAAGAAAGAGAGCTTTTTTTAGGACCAGATGTAGATGACTTGATAAATCATTTGCTTTCTTCCTGTGCTTGTCTACCTTTTATTATGGGCCCATAGATACTGGCACAACAGTGATGATTATTTAAGAGCACGGCTCACCAGGAACAGTCTTTATAAAATGACAAAAGGAGTTTTAAGACCTGTTAAGGTGTCTCATAAAGACCTCTAGATGGCGCTCATTTACAACCTGCAACGAGTGTGACAAAGACAGACTGGAAAGTCTGAAACCCTATCAACTTGATAGCGTTCATGGAGACCAGGACTCAACGAAGGGCTCATCAGGTGCATGGGGGATATGTAAATTCGGTGTTGAAGCTATATGGGAACACCATTATCGAAGAAGAAATCCATGAATACCTTTCTAGAATGTGTGCCCTTTACTCCTGACCCAAGGAACACCTGATTTTCCTGAGTGTCTTCTAAGGGCCAGGCACCAGCTCTATCTCCATCCTAAGGGCTCTATCTCCACCCTAACTTAGTGAATTCTCATTATAACCCTGGAAGGATGAAATTATCCCCATTTCACAGACAGGGAGACTAAAGTTCTAAGAGGTTACATAACTTCCCTGGGGTTTATATGAATAGTAGTCTGCAGAGCCTAGGTTTGGAATCAGTGCTCCTCTAAGGCACTTAGAAATAGCATGCTAACACATTTACAAACACATAAACAAACACATTTGGTTTTGAATCCTAGGTGTGTGAACTTAGTCAGTTTACTTATCTAGATTCTCACTTTGGTTTTCTTATTTATAAAGTAAATTAATAGGGTTTAGGTAACAGAGACGTAGATGGAAATTAAATGTTCCTTGTCTTGCATGCTGCCCAAGATACAGAAGTGCTCAACATTTTGAAAATTAATTTCCTCCCTTCTTGCTTTGTTTTATCCTCTCTCTTTTTTCCCCCTCCCCTTATAAGTGTACAGAAAAAAAGGAGGAGAAAGCATAGGGAACTAGAGAAGATATGCTAGGAATCGGATTTATTTCTAAATAAATCTTCTATTATCACTTAGTCTCGTCTCATCTTTGGTTCCTCCAATATTTGGTGCTTTGTACAATTTTATTCTTGCCTCCTTCTCTGCACCCCATTCCACCATCTTTCACTTCTTTATAGTAATTCATATGTTCGATAATCACAGAGAAAGAATCACACTTAAATAATTTAACTTGAGCACTAAGTATTAGCTCCATGTAGACTGGACGGAACTGCTTTCTTCAGTTCTATATTTTCTAGTGCCTGGAACAATGCTTAGTATATTGGTTGAATGAATGAATGAATGAATGAGTAAATCCCTGAGCTAATAGGTTCTGGGTCCAGTGCTATTTCGTCCATGAATTCAGCCCACAATCCTGGTCATCTTGGCCACACCTCTTCATGAGTCTAGAAGAAGAATTAAAAAGGAAGAAGAAAGGGGACATAAGGCAAAGAACAAGTCCATTGTTATTACTGTAGCTAACATTTTTGAGCATCTTCTCATCCTCACAACAATTATGGCATAATTACTGTTCTTATTATTTAATTTTACAAATGGAGAAATGGGCCTAGCAACGTTAAATACCTTGCTGATATTTGTACAGCTAAGTTGTAGAACTGGATTCACCTGGGATAACTTGAAAGATTGCCTTTTAAATTACTTTAGGAAAAGACAAGGGTCCAATCTTGTAGTGGGAGAGAAAGAAGTAAAAGTTGAGAAACTGCAGGTTTTTTTTTTTTTTAAAGATTTTATTTATTAATTTGACAGACAGATCACAAGTAGGCAGAGAAGCAGGCAGAGAAAGAGGAAGCAGGCTCCCTGCTGAGCAGAGAGCCCGATGCGGGGCTCCATCCCAGGACCCTGAGATTATGACCTGAGCCAAAGGCAGGGGCTTTAACCCACTGAGCCACCCAGGTGCCCCAAGAAACTGCAGGTTTATGAGACTTGGCAGATGTGCACCACTTACATGTTTGGAGGCAACGGATGGAGGGGAAAGATGAGTTGCCTTCACTTTCCGTTTTCACTGATGACTCTATTTTGCTACAAAGCTGAGAACATTCCTATTGGATTCTTCTACAAGACTCCCTGATATTCTGATTTGGTTTTCAATCCAAGAATGAGATAGAGAGAAACTATACATTGTGAGGGGTTAATTCGATAACATATACTTTAGAAAGTAAGAAATTTAAAAATTCAGACTTTTGCTTTTTGTCATTAATTCTGCCTTGCATGAGATTTAAGTACCTCTCTCCTATACTGGACCATAAGCTCCACAAAAGCAAGAGCATATATAAACATTTATAGACTTATTGACTTTGTGTGCTTCTAGTTTATTGCAGTGCCCATCACATGACCACTGTTCCAACAGAGTTTTATTCAATGAATAGGTAAAGAAGAAGTGAAAATGATGGGATAAAATATGACTAAATAGATAAGTGAATGGAGGAAAGTGAGAAAAATAAAGATCTCTGTCGTTTCCACAATGTGGTAGACATGGTGCTCGGCCCTTTACCAAAATTCATACCCCCAAAGCCCACAAGATGCTGGTATTCTTGATTTTATTTTACAAGTATAAAAACAGAGGCTCAGAGAGGTCAGATGATTTGCTCAAAAGTACACAGCTATCCAAGAATATGTCAGTGAGAGAGAGGTGGGCTGGCGATGGATGGATGGTAGATGGTACATATTAAGCCACTGAATGGTCTCAGGTGACTGACTAAATGATTTTGCAGTTTGTTATTGACCTTGAAATGGTCACTGCTGATTTAAAGGCCTGAATGGAACCCAAATCATAAGCATCATTAGATTTCTAGCTATTTGTTTAATGATCTTTGCTTTTAATGATAATGACTCATTCATTCTTATTACCAATATGGTTATTTCTAATTCTAAAGTGGTACTATACAGTGGAGAAAAAATATCTTCCTTCAGAACATGTTTTAGAATCGAGTAAAACACTCTTTTATTATAAGGATCAATGGCAAAAGTGAAGCCTAAATTGAAATTTCTTGCTCTGCATAATCTATTAAATTTCTCTAATATGCTAATATGCCCAGTCATGGCATACAGGATTCCTGTTGGCTCGGTGATGGTTCCCAGATCCATATTTCATGGGCTCAGAAATTGCTCGTCTTACCACACACTTACCTTTGTGAGACACTCCAGAATCCCAGGACGTTCAACAACGTTAATGATGCCAAAAAGAAGAAGAAGCTTTCTAAATTGCCTTTGTTTAATGTGTTTGGAAACCAATTGCCTGTTTGGAACAAAATGTAATTGTTATTCAACTGCAGAGTTATAAGTTTCTGTGAATGTTTTATCATTCCACTATTCATAGAGATTTATTTGCTTCAATAATATCTACAAAGCAAAAAAGCTCATCTGAAACTCATTGTTAAAATTCATTTAAATCTGGAATTAACAGTAAAATGACAAGCAAAGCACCCCAAATATTTTGAAGGTCACAAAACCTGAATTTGCATAACACAATATAAGTTCAGAAGAACTGAGCTATAAAAGTAACCCTGATTATGCTAATTTACCAGAACTGTGTATGGGTATCTTACTCATCCTTATCGATCTAGTCTCTAGAACAGTGCCTGACACATAAGAATTGGTCAGTAATGGGACACCTGGGTGGCTCAGTTGGTTAAGCGGCTGCCTTCGGCTCAGGTCATGATCCCAGCGTCCTGGGATCGAGTCCCACATCGGGCTCCTTGCTTGGCAGGGAGCCTGCTTCTCCCTCTACCTCTGCCTGCCACTCTGCCTGTGCTCGCTCTCTCTCTCTCTCTAACAAATAAATAAATAAAATCTTAAAAAAAAAAAAATCAGTCAGTAAATATACCTGGAATGAATGAAAACTTTTTTGCCACAGCCAGTCTGTTGCAGATTCTAACTGTAAGGTTAGTGACATAATACATGTAGATTGCAGATGTTACATTATTTTGGCAACTTAGATAAATCTAGATTTACCTCATTGTAGTATCACAGACCCTGTGATTTGGTCAAATTACTTGCAATCTCTGGTTGACATGAAGGTATTTTTTTGACCTGATAAGTAATGCCTTCAAATTAATACTTCTAAATAAGATAACCCCACTTCCTTATGATGTCAAACTGCTCTATGCAAAAACCATTAGATGAGTATATATGAAACTATTTAGGATTCAAGGTAATTGCTTTTACTTTGCTCCTAAGTTTTGACTTTTGCTTTGGATCTTTGCTATAATTCTCTCTCCCTTTCCATATCCAGATCCATACTTTTATGTATCATCTCTATTTCTACACACTCTCAATTTTCCTTCAGTGGGTTTGAGATATTACTATTTAATACATAATATGAGATAATGTATTATATATGCAACGCTTATTTTTATGCAGTACTTTTAAAACAACAAGGGGATATTAGTATTAACAAATACAGACATATAGTATCACAGAATGTTAAAAAAGATTGTTCAAAAGGCAAAATCTATCTTCAAGGAGAGAACTTATAGTCAGTTGCAGTTCTGAATGGGCACAATATTTACCAAAAAAATTATGCATTATGAATACAAGATTTAATCTTCTTTGAGCAGTCAGATGCCAAGGTTTTGGCATTTTCTTGCTTTTTGTAGGAGCAGCTCCTACAGTGGGTTGTGAAGAGGGGTGTTGGGCCTAGAGCAATCAGTCCATGTGCCAAAAGACTTATCTCCAGTGCTATCTTTGGTAGATGGGTTGTGAGTTGCTTCCTGAACTAGAAAATGGTTCTTGGCCTTTCCCTTGACAGTGCATACTTTTAAATGAAATTTGAATTAAATGCTCTGTTCAGGGTTGATAGTCAGCAAGTACATAAGTATGACAGCTGTGATTCATCGTGCCACTTCCCATTTAAAGCTGTTTCTCTTCTGTCATTTAACAATGACTATTATTTTGGACCAACCACGAAAATTAGCTTGTGTCTTGGACCTATAACTGAAACGTGGTGTTGAGTTGAAATCTATGCAGTAAGTTCTACTTCCCCATTTTATTAATTTGTGTTCCATTACCATAGAAATGTATGGTGTTATTGCCATACTGACATAATGCCTTCCTTTGACAGGAGTAGTTTCATAGAATGTTTCCTTCTGTGTCTGGGTCTACGTAGCTGGCTGTGTGTGTGTGTGTGTGTGTGTGTGTTGTGTGTGTGTGTGTGTCTGGGTGGGTGGCTGTGCACGTGTGTTTAGAAACTACACATTTGTTTGTACTTGAATGAGGGGAGTTGGGGTGGAAGTCGAGGTAAAGTGAGATGACATCACACATATTTTCGAGAAGAACTATACCACCTTGCTAAGCTTATTCAAACAGCCTTATTTCCTTATTTCTCTTGAATTAATATCCCAATCATATTTCTGTCCTTTTCATTTCACATCAGCGCTTTGCATGTGATGCGATTAGACCATCTTATCACTGTGCTTCTCTGGCTAGACTAAGGGGAGTTTGCACAGAGTATGTGAAGCCTCAGAATTAACATGACATTAACTTTTCTTGGAGCATGAATTTTGGTCCATAATAAGTAATTGAAAAGGCTATCTTTATATTATAACAAAGTCAGATGAGGGAGAAGAATATAAATTTTGTAAGATCTTTACAGGTAAAACATAATATTTCTAAAAGAAATTGTGCAATTACAGCACATACCAGCCTATCTGGATATGGTACCAGCTCGCCCTGCCCATGACCGTGTGCTTGGAACTGTCACTAGGGGTGCTCTGGTGGGCACAAATGAGAAACGCCGGGAGTTGGAATTATGGGCATGTGGGGTGAAGGGAGGATGTCATGCTGGAAAGGTTAGGGAAAGACAGTGGGAATTTATGAGCAACACAAAACATTTTGTGAGTGGAATATTTAAAAAAATAAAATGAAAGATTGACATATCACCTATTCAAATTCCTGATAACATTTCTATAGTCCTTCTTAAATATCATTTTTAGTGTTCAGCTTCTTTCCTAATGCTGATCCTCATGCTAGCTCTGTATTTTTGCCTTACTTAGCTATAAGTTTACATTCCCTATGTAGCTAATTTACAAGGTGAGCTCTCAAGTAAGGAGAACAATCATCTGAATTCACAGACTGGAATATACACTGGCATCAAGCTGGGCAGAGAGATACTTCCGGAAATCTAAAATTTGCTTTATTAATATAGAGATTATCAGTCTATATAAAGAGATAGCTTTTTGGGGTGAGGAGACAAAGAAAGAGCATGGGATATGGAGGCAGAGAGACTTTTGAAGTCAAATACTGTCTCCATTATTTAATAGTTTTGTTTTGGGGCATTTGCCCAATCAGACCATTTCAGCCTCAGTTTCTCCTCTCTAAAATGACAACACCTTTCTCACTGAGCTGTTATGAGAAGTGAAAGAGATAATAGATGTCAAGAGCTGGACACAGAGGAGGCACTCCATAAACTTGAGATTATCACCACCCCCACCCCACATCTTACAAGTGGCTTAATCAAAATCCTGTAGCCTGAGCTTGATCTTGGACCCATTTCCTATCAGGTATTTCTTCATGTTCTTCATGTGCCATTTTTTTTTTATCATTATCCCAGGACTGGTTGTAAAATGTTCCATTTAACATTGTCAGTTGACTCAGCTCTTAGGTACTATAACTTTATTTTAGTAGCTTATAAACTTTTATTGTCATAATTCACATTTGTGCCATTTTTCATCAGACATTTCTAGTAGCTGATTGAAATCTGGGGCATCCTTGTAAAAGGAGACAAAGAGAAGACTTAAGGTCTAGAATGGAACAAACTAAACTTCCCCAGATCTCAGCTTGGGTGGGTAGGAAGGTTAAAAACACAAGAAAACGTGCATGCCTCAACAGTGGGGGACAGAAGTGCCATAGTGAACCCTAGTAAAGTACTTTAATAGTATATCCAGCCTACTTAGTAATGAGTGTTGGACCACTGAGTAATAGAATATTCACAAAATACGTTGTGTGACTCAGAATTTCCCCAAATATTTCTTGTTCAGTTAGATATATTTGTTCATTTGAAAATCATTTGCTAAGAAGTTGTCTTGTACCAGGAGATGGGCATTCCAAGTTGCTTAAGAAAAAAGAGCTTGGGATGCCTGGGTGGCTCAGTTGGTTAAGCGGCTGCCTTCGGCTCAGGTCATGATCCCAGCATCCTGGGATCGAGTCCCACATCGGGCTCCTTGCTCGGCAGGGAGCCTTCTTCTCCCTCTGCCTCTGCCTGCTGCTCTGTCTGCCTGTGCTCGTTCGCTCTCTCTCCCCCTCTCTCTGACAAATAAATAAATAAAATCTTTAAAAAAAAAAAAGAAAAAAGAGCTCATGGGTTGGTAGGGCAAGCATGCAAACAGATAATTACTCTGGAGTATTAGGCCTTATAGATACTAAGTAAAATGTTTCTACTTACTTTAAGTTACCATGCCATTTTAAAGACAAAAGGACTATGGAATTATCTAGACTAGTTCTTGTATTTTACATATTAAAGAGCAAAGGCACAGAGAGGTAAGTAGAGGCATGGCTCAGCAGAACCCTCATCTTGTTACAACTGCACTGCTAAAGCCCCCATTGATGCTAATAGAATTATGTTGCCATAAACAACACAAAGTTACTAGTATGAAAGAGGAATATACTTTATTCCTGTCCCTTATTATGTCTTGCATTGTGAGGCCCCAAATTTCATGTGCTGTCCTCATGTCTTGGAGCCTCACAGGGCCCCAAAGTTCTAAGCACATAGTTCTCTGCTCTTTCAGATGCCCTCCCCACCCAGTGGGAAGTCCCCCTGTCCCCCACATGGCAGCTCCCCTGTTAGTCAGACCAGCTGCCTGGTACTAGTGCTCCCCCTAAAGCTTTTGCCTCCCTACCAGCCTTCAACGTTATTCAAACAATCATATCCTCCTGCAGGACCCAGGAGCTGCCTCACTGCTTTGTTCCTACCAAGCCTGCCCTCCGCAGATCCTCATTTATTCTACTCCCAAGTGCAGCCCCATATGGCCCTGCATGGCACGTTCTCTTGCCCTGGGCTATGAGTGTATGTGACTAATAAACTGCTGTCAGTCCATCGCCCAGTGTCACGTGTCATATTTTCAGCCATCTTAGCCCATTTAGGTTGAGGATCCCTTTCCCACACCAAGCTGGTGAATAGGAGGTGATCAGAACATACCCCTACACAGAAATCAAGATCAGTACCAGAATACTGGTAGCTGCTGTTGTTCTAATGCATTATTACTGTTTTGGGAAGGAGAAGTAGCATTTCCATATTCCATTCTAATCAGTACCCAACGCCAAGTACCTCTGCTTCTGGTACCCCCTTAAACTGTAAGACAGGAAGTAGTGAGAGCATGACCAGCAAGGCACACTGCATTCATGTAGCATAGCTCCCCAAGAAAAACATTACACACGGATGTGATTTTTAGGGAGCACCCAAGAGTCATGTATGCTTGAGACCAGTTTGCAATGACATCATTTGATCAGATTGTTGGACAACCAGAAAATGGTGTAAAATTCTCACTCCAGCCTAGCAGTCTGCTCCTCATAGAAACTTGTTTTTGTTTTTTTTTTTTTTTGTAACTTGGGGTTTTAATAGATGTACTTTCATAGAAGACTATTAAAAATGGGGAAAGAGGGGCACCTGGGTGGCTCAGTGGGTTAAAGCCTCTGCCTTCGGCTCAGGTCATGATCCCAGGGTCCTGGGATCGAGCCCCGCATCGGGCTCTCTGCTCCACAGGGAGCCTGCTTCCTCCTCTCTGCCTGCCTCTCTGCCTGCTTATGATTTCTGTCTGTCAAAAAATAAATAAAAAAATTAAAAAAAAATGGGGAAAGAGACAGAGACTAAGGGAATCCACATACATTCTTCACTGGTAAATACTGCCTCTCAATAAAACTCTTCTTTTGAAGATGACTAAATATAAAAACTACTCTGCAATCCAGTAATCAGATTACTGGGTATTTACCAAAAAAAAACCCCAAACAAACCAGAAAACATTAATTCAAAGGGATACAGCATTATTTGCAATAGCTAAACCATGGAAGCAACCCAAGTGTCCACCAATAGATGAATGGATAAAGAAGGTGTGTGTGTGTGTGTGTGTGTGTGTGTGTGTAAGTTATATACATATATATGTATATATATATATATATATGAACATTTTTCAGCCATAAAGAAGAATGAAATCTTGCCATTTGCAATGACATGGATGGAGCTTTGGATTATACTTTCAAAGTAAAATAAGTCAGAGAAAGACAAATAGCATGTGATTTCAATCATATGTGGAATTTAAAAAATAAAACAAATGAATAAATAAGGAGAGAGACAAACTGAAAAACAGACTCTTAATTATAAAGAACAAACTGGTGGTTACCAGAGGTGAGGTGGGTGGATGGGTGAAGTCGGTAAAGGGGATTAAGAGTACACTGATAAAGAATACCTTTTACTATTATCTTTATAAACCTACAAATATGCTTAATAAAAAATAAGAGAGATTCAAATGAAGATTACAAACAGGATAAAATGTGACTTGTCTTCTGGTACTAACATTGCTCTGAAGTTCTATGTCCTGGTAAAGATGCAACACATAAGAGTTAATATTGGAAAAAACGTTTAAAAAAATATAATGAAGATTAAATAATTTTGTTGTAAACTTAAGATAAACTAAAATACTCTCATACATTTACTAAGAAAGCTGAAGAAGTTGAATGCAAGGCAGACATAAATATTAATAATCCCCCTATATAATAGTGATTATGTCAGTGAGTTGTAATGAGGGAAAAGGAGTTGGTTCATAACAGCAAAAAGAAGCAGAGCATAAAATGCTCATAGTAAGTCCAACAAGAAACGCTCAGGATATATATGAAGAAAAGAAAATCTTACTGAACTGAATTATTTAACATTGAATAAATTAAAAAATTGTGTTATATACTTAGGTGGAACACAAAAGATTATAAAAGTTTTATTTTTTAAGTTAATGAACAAGTTTTACATATTTTATTAAAATAAAAACAAGATTTGGGGAAAACTGATAAAATGATTCTAAAATCCATCTGGAAATATACACCCTAGGAAATAAGATTTTTACAAATGAAGACTAACCATAAGGAGAGGTATGATTAGCAATAGTTGATATGTAATATATATCATAAATCAAGAGGCAGCTGAAAGGTAACCCTGAAACAGCCCAAGAATCTCCTAAGAACTAAGAATATATTAAAGTATATTTTACTGATTAGTTTCATTCTGATTATCCTATGGCTGTGGAGTACTTCTGGATTAACTAATTTTTCACAAAAAACATATCGAGTTATGCTATGAAATTTGGTTGCTTGAGGGAAATAAATGTTTACCTAACACATAAAGTCCACAAGGATGAGAATATTATATTCAGAATATGAAACTACGGAAATTTCCACAACCACAGATAAATGCAATGATATTAATCGCAGTGGAAAATGTTGATAGATTTGATCACATGTATCAGCAAAATTTACACAAAACAAACTCATCTATGAAATTAAAATGTTAAGTTAAAACTAGGAAGATATTAGCAATAAATTTGATTAAATGATAATATCCCTAAAGTTAAAAAACCATTTAAAAATCAAAAAGAAAAAAGATAAATAGACCAAAAAGAAAAATGGGCAAAGAATATGATCAAGCATTCTGTGTTGTTAAGTATTCATAACATTAAAAATTTCAATTTTCCATTTTGGAAAAATGAAAATTAAAGTAGTAAATCAATATAATTTTTTCCAATCATATTAACAAAAATCAAAATATGATTATGCTCAGGGCTGCGGCTTACACACTGAAACAAGTGTTATTCTACTGCAGTGGTGCATAATTGATGCAGCCTTTTAGAAAACAATTTGTCTTTACTTCTCAATAGTCCTTAAAATGTTTATGCAGGGGTGCCTGGGTGGCTCAGTGGGTTAAACCTCTGCCTTCGGCTGGCTCCAGTCATGATCTTAGGGTCCTGGGATCGAGCCCCTCATTAGGCTCTGCGCTGGGTGGGGAGCCTGCTTCCCCCTCTCTCTCTGCCTGCCTCTGCCTACTTGGGATCTCTCTCTCTCTGTCAAATGAATAAATAAAATCTTTAAAAAAAAATAATGTTTATCCTTTGGGTGCCTGGGTGGCTCAATGGGTTGAGACTCGCCTTCAGCTCAGGTCATAATCCCAGGGTTCTGGGATCGTCCCCCGAATCTGGCTCTCTGCTCAGCAGGGAGCCTGCTTCCCCCTCTCTCTTTGCCTGCCTCTCTGCCTACTTGTGATCTCTCTCTCTCTCTCTGTCGAATAAATAAATAAAATCTTTAAAAAAATGTTTATCCTTCTTGAATGAGTAATCCCATTTCCAGGATTCTAGGGGGGGGAAAGTGAGGTTTTTTTTTGTGTGTGTGTGAATTTGAAATAACATGGAAATATGCTCACAATACTTGTAAGGGGGAAAAAAGTGGGAACTTGATATAATTATTTTATTGAGCATTCAGCAGAGTTTATTCAGACCCCAATTTCATTTAAAATCTCTCTATAAATTTAATACCCATACACACACGCACACAAATAAAAAAATATTGGGAAAGAATTTGCCCAAACAATAATTGCCATCCTCTTACTGGTCTTTCCCCCTGCTCCTTTAAACTCTGGATTTATTTCATCATATTACCTTTACAGCAAAAAATAATCTTTTAAAACCATTTTATCAAACATACTTTTGGAAAACACTGACTTCCCTAAATCACTTCCGGTTTTTTATTAAACAATGGAAAAGGGTGGTTTTCTATCACAACCTACTCTTCTGCAGCAGATGAAGTATTGAATAGCAGCTTTGATGCTCTAATTTGGAAGTTAGGTGCTGTTTCTACAACTGTCCTAAGATATCATTTTGGAAATCACAACATCCCAGGTAACAATAAACAGTCTATTCTGAAACCTAAGGTTCACTTTCGCTGTATTTCCCTACTGAAACCCTAGATTTACCAAATATCTCAAATATACATGCATTATTTTAAGGGCTATGGCATGTTGCTTTTCATTAGACGCATATTTCGGCTATGTCTTTTCGGAGGAAGTTTCAGTAGTTCCCCTTCTTACTAACACTATTTTATTTTGAATGTAATGGAACTTTGAAAATATTAAAATGTGCCTTTTGGAATCTCTTCAAACGATTGTTGGGCAAAGTGAGCCATTATTTCCCCCTCAGACTTTGTTAGATCTATTTTTTTTTCAGTTATTTTTTGTAATGCTGGGGATCTAGCAAACATCCAAAGTTGTTGAGACAGAACTGAAATGGATTTTGTTCCTTACTTTATCCCTTGCTTCCTATGTGCAAAGAAGTATGTAATTAAAAACGTGTAACAGCCATTCTCCAGGATGGATGTGCTTCTGTGCCACGGGAAATAAATTCTGGTGTAGCAAAAGAGCTTGGGAATCAGGAATCCACCCCTGCTGTAAGATTTGGGCAACTTACATAACTTTCTCCATTCATTTTCCTCTTACGCATGATGAGGCTACAAACATCCACCCCCAAAGAATTGTTGTGAAGATTTAATGAAATAATATCTTTGCAAAATACATACAGCAAGGTCTGCATATAACTGACACTTAATAAATGTTAATTTCTTTCCTTCTTCCTTTCAGTAACCTGATTTAAATGCTTCATTTGAGATTCATAGCTCTCCTACCTGAGTTAATTTTTAAAACACATTAATTTTCATGATACCTGAAGGAAATAATATCTAACAACTATATGCCAACTTTGGCTTTTCTACCACTTTTTCGTATTTGTCTAGTAAGTACCCAAATTATGATTACCCTCAATTTACAGACGAGGAAACAGAGGCACAGAGAGGCTGAGCTGTTTGCCTGGAGTCATGCAAAGGAGACAGAATAATTATATGTTGATTGAATGGGTGAACTGCGGTTGGGCCCCAAATCTGCACAAGTTCGATACCTTGCTCTCATAACAATGTCTGCGTGGAGACTTCAATTTGGCATTTGTACTTCCTGGGAATTGTGGATAAAAATGAAGTTAGGTGGCTGGTTCCAGGAAGGGACACTGTGTCTTTCAAAACTGTAGAGAAATCGCTGTGCATTGTTCACCTGAACTGCAGAAAGAATGAGCATGGGTGATATTTGGGATAACAGGCTTTCTTATAAGGGTGAGTTCATTCTCTTGAAGAGCGTTGGGAGGTAAAAACCCATCAAGATAGTGTGTTCTCATGATGATTTCAATGAATTATCATGGAAATGAGTTTTAGAAGAGAGGTAATGCTTTGTGATAATAGCCCGATAATGCCATTAGCTATGAACTGTAATTGTAATAGCATTAGTCAAATGAATATATCTGATATTAATTTGAGTGTCAAATATTTCTATAAGGTTCTTCTTGTTAATTAAACATCAGCCTTGGTATTATTAATTCACTATCTGGCCAGGACTGGCACATAGTAGGAACCCAGTACGTATTTGTGAACTGAATTTATAAGTCAACCTCAAAGTGGAGCTATTTAAAATAGTAAAATGGTGAGTTTAAATAACACCATGGATACAGCAGGAACTGATTTTGCCCAATATCTGCTTATTTGTACAGTATGTTCTCTAATTTGTAACTTTAGTCAGCTAATGACACAGACTTGTTTATTTCAGAATTTGAAAAGAGATCCAGCCCCCTCTTTTGCATATTTGGAGGGAAATCACATATAAGATTCGCTTCACATTACTTTAATTCAAGAGTAGATTTTGTGCTTTTCTTCCTGTTCTGGGGTCTCTAGGCCATCTAAAAATCTACCAGACAGCTTCATAACTGCATTGGACATCTGAATAAATACCACTGGACAAAATCATGCTTTCAGTTGTTTGGTGTCACTCTTCGTGATTACCAGCATCAACTGGGCCTTCAACACTGCTGGTAATCTTAATGCTTCTCTTCTAAATCCTCTTTTCTTGCTCGTTCGATAACACGTTCTTAGCTCTTTGCTCTTCCTATTTCTCATTTTCATCCGAACCCCCTTTTGCTCTCACGAATGGCTGGCTGCCCACTTCATAAAGAAAACTAGGAGTCTTGAAAGGTAGGTGCCAGCATCTTTCCAAGACCAGAACCACACCTCTGCTTCCCCCGGCACCCATCCTCCCCATTCTCTCTTCTGTATGAGTGCAGGAAAGAAGCATCCACCCTCCAGTAAGATGTTAATCTCCCTTTCTCTTACATTTTTAGCTTCTCCAACACCAGATGTTTTCATCAGTTAAATATGCTCAAGCATTGTATGGTGACTAACATAACACAATAAAAAAATATTAAAAAATATACCCGGGTATCTCTCGAAATAAAAAAGTATCTCGGACTCACACCTAACCTCCCAGATAAAATACAGGACTCACCATTAAATTTGAACTTCAGAACAACAATGAATTATTTTTGTAGGGTAACCATGTCTTAAACATTGCACAAATAATTTTTTGGTGTAAATTATGTTGACAATATTGCATGGGACATGCTTGTACCAAAAAAAAGTATTCATTGTTTACCTGAAAATCAAATGGAACTGGGTGTCCTGTACTTTTATTGCTAAGTCTGGCAAACCTACCCACATTCCCATCTAGCCCCCACTTTATCTCTTAAATCTTCTTCATTGCCAAGTTCCTTTAAAAAGTTGTTTAATACCTTTATTTACTCACTTCCTAAATGTTCTTCACCCCACTCCAAACTGGTTTTCATTCCCTTCTCACCACTGAAATGACTGTTGGTAAAGTTTTCAGTGATCATACTGTTGCTAAATCTATAGATATTTTCTTTTTTTTTTAAATTTTATTTATTTATTTGACAGATCACAACTAGGCAGAGAGGCAGGCAAAGAGAGAGAAGGAAGCAGGCTCCCTGCTAAGCAGAGAGCCCGACGACGTGGCCCTCTATCCCAGGACCCTGGGATCATGACCTGAGCCAAAGGCAGAGGCTTTAACCCACTGAGCCACCCAGGTGCCCCTATAGATATTTTCCATTCTTCATTTCACTTGATCTCACAGTAGGATTTTACCTGGTTTATCATTTCCTATTTAAAACAATCCTCTCTTTTATCTTCAGTAAATAAATATATGCATATACGCACACACTTCTCTGGCTGCTACTTTTCTTTCTTCAGCAGGCCATTCCTCCTCCAACTAAACTCTAATATGGAGCTTTTCAGGTCTAAGTACTGGGCTCCTTTTTGCTCTCATTCTTAATATTTACACTAGGTAATTTAATTCACTTCTACGGGTTCCAATGTTATTTTTGTGCCAAGGACTCTCATATTTATGTATTTAAGCCAGATCTTTTGACTGAGCTCTAGGTATTTCTATTTGGGTGTCTCACAGGTATGTTAAAATTAATATGTTAAAAAATGAACAGGTGACAAATTTCCCAATCTGTTTGTCTTCTAGCATTCTCCATTTAGTAAATGAAACTTTTGTCCACCCTGTTGCCCTTGGCAGAATCTGGATGCTTCCTTGATACCATTCCTCTCTCCTGTATCCTACCACCTCTTGACTCCACTAGGCACTAGTGATTCTACCTCTAACATCAAGCTTATATCCATTCATTTCTCTCCATCTGCCTATTTCTTCCCTAGTTCACCACTCCTCTAGATTTGCTGGGGTTAGTTCAATTGTATGCTTCTCCCAAACCATTCTTTACCCCTTCTAAATTACACTGCATTCATAGTGATTTTAAAACAAATAGATCATGTCACTTGCCTGGTGCCTTTATGATTTCATATTGCATTCAAGTTTTAAAAAATTCCAATAAGCCCAAGGTCCTGCATAATTTTGCATCTAATTCCTCAACCTGACTTCATGCGATTTCCTCCCATTTGCTGATTATTTTCAGGTTACTGATTTTTTAGTCCCTCTGATGCACCTAGTAATTCTTTACCTCCAGGCCTTGGTATATATACTCTCTGCCACGAATACTTACTCCTATGCTTACCAAGCCAAATAGCACTCATCCTTCTAGCGTCAACGTCGATACTATTTCCAGGCACTCTTAGAGTGAGCATCAATGCATATCTAATTCCATCTAAAGTTGCATGTTTTCAATACAAAGGAAGCTCCACTAATGACATGGGTCCATGAGGCCAAGAAGAATCTCAGAGTACTGCTTTATTTCATCTCATCCCAAACCAGAGCTGGAATTGAAGCTGAATAGGATACCCGATGTCCTCATTTATGGAACACATTCTTTTTTGAAGAGTTACTAAAGTGCTATAGCAGATCATCATACCCATGATAATCCTAGCCCACTTGGAAAAAGTTGAGATCCCACTCAATTTACAATAACAACAATACAAATCATTATTTCTATGCACTTTGATTAACCTGATGCTTTATCTATTTCCTCTAGTCCTTATAGAAATCTTGGAAGTTAAGTTATTAGTGACAGAATTTTAGAGACGGAGATATTGAGACTCAGAGAAGTTAAGTAATGGACTCAAGATTTCACAGCTTGTTAAGGGCTGAGTTGAATTTGAATTCAGGGTTGTCTGACTCAAAAATCTGCCCTTTCTTCTTGTGAGCCAGCAGCAGTGGATAGTTGTTTTCCATAGTCTAAGAGTATTTTGAACTCTGCTTTGGTACTGTTATGAACCCTGAGGCATCAGAGCAGCTCCAAGGGTCTCTGTGGGGCCAAAGTTTGGAGTGTAGAAAAAATTATATCTGAGATTCATAACCTCATTGTGTGAGGAAGATTCTGCATCTACTTCTGACAGAGGACCACGAGCAGGATTTGCCTGCAAGAGTTAGTGGGGGTCTGTCAGGTAAGCTTCAGGAGCACCGGTGGCAGTAGACCAGTTGATCCAGGTGATAGGCAAATTGAGCATGGCCTGGCTAAAGGTAAATGATGGAGTAGCAGGCTGCTTTCCCTGCTTAGGTCTAAAAATCTCATCTCAAAACCCAGGTGAGGCTGGGCCTGAGGCACTAGCATGAATTTGAAGGAAATATCTCTGGAAAAATAAGGACGGACCCATGGAATCCAGTTAAATAGCTTTCCAGGTGTGTAAATACTTTCTTTCAAGTTTCTTGTAACTGTAAATTCCTCTTTCAAGAGTGACTCTGTGATTCAGGCTGACATGGCTGTCCATGGTCTCAATAATCACAGATATTCAAATGAGGAATTTAAATGATCGCATTTTTAACTTAAAATGATCTTGATGGGAATCAAACAGCTAAATCCTTGCTCCTTCCCTGAACTCTAGGAGGAAGGACTAACAGGGAAAAGAAGATATATTCCTTCACTTCTTGATTCTGCCCAATTACTCTTTTTCCCTTAGACATTTTTGCTTTGGATCTTTTAGTCACCTGCACGTCCATAACTAAGATGTCACTTACCACTGAATTCTGTTTTGTTATTTTTGTCAAAAGGTAAGCTTGAACCCATGGGTGTGAGAAAATTGATCTGGTTGCTAATGGGATATAGTGGAAATAAGCAGTTTGACTGACTTTTTCACTCCCTCATATTAGCGTTGCTACTTTTAGAGAAACTATTCCTGAAATGATTAGTGTAGGAGGATGGGTTTAGTCTTGTATCTTCTCCTTTAAAGCACTCAGAGTTAGAGATCCCAGAAGGATCAGTTTTCTCACTTGTACTGAAAATGTCACTCTAACAGTTGTCTGTCTGCACAGTCAAGTTTTGAGAAATCTTTTGAATTTACCGCATTCACACCATTCTCCATCATGGTGCTAAAAATGACTAATGCAGCTTGGAGACTGGGAGACTGTGAGAGCAGATCATCTCTCCCAATCATAGACCAACACTTACACACACTCACATACACACATGCTCAGCTGACATGAATCCTTAAAGGATTAAAATATCTTATATGCTAAATGGAATGCAGAGGCGTGTGGGAGGCTTAAGTACATAGTTGCAGTGTTGGTGTCGCTCTGGTCGGTTCTGTCAAAAAAATTGGTCTAGTTGTTTGACTAAACGACTGGTCTTGTTTTTAATCAGAGGGGCTACTATATAATATATGACTTAATTTTCTATTTAAAGGAATCTCTGGTATGAAAATGATCAAATGCACTATTTAATTTTATCCTCTCATTGTCTGTGAGAAAAGTGGAGTGCAGCATTCCCTTTTTCAAGTAAGGGGAAACAGTCTTAGGGAACATGGTGACCTACCGAATGTCAAAGGATCACTCTTTTTTAGGGGCCCTATTAGTCACATGAGCCAAGTTAGGGTCACAAGAACCAAATCCTCTAAATAAACATCATCTCCTTTCTTGATGAATTCTATTCTGATGGCTAAAGGGATTTCACAAACACAGATATATCCTGCTCCCAGAAAAACATATGACAAAGTCTCTTGTGAGGTCTTTCAGGGAACGATGGAGAAGAGCATGGGCTGAATGATAGCAATTAGATGAAGTGGGAGCTGATTACATCTAAAAGGGGAAGATTAGTTGATAACTGGCAGTGAGTGAGGTCCATGGGAACTTTCCGCAAGGCTCTGTTTTTGGTCCTGTCCAATTCACCAATTTTGTCAATTACCTGGAAGAAGTCTAGGAACTTGCTTACTAAATTTGCAGATTACACAAAGCTAGTAAAGCAATAAAGATTAGTAATTCACTGGGTGACTGAATCAAGTTTTAAAAAATGTCTGTTATTTAAGATGGTGAGTTGACATTTATCAAGGATAAAGTCTTGCATTTAATCAGAAAAAAAATTGTGATAGGATGAGTGAAACTTAACTGAGAGCAACTGATTACAAAATTAAAAGAAGCCTGAGGTTTTATATGACCATAAGCACAATGCAACTACTGAAATAGTCAACACAATCTCTGTTGTCATGCAGAGAGAGAGAAAGGGAGAGAGACACCAGGTTGATAAAGTTTGATCCTAGAAGCCATAGTACTAGACCATAGCCATCTTTATGCAGCACTTACTGTGTGTATTAATTACTTAATCCTGATAACAGCGTGATGAACTCTGTATTGTTGTTACCGGCACAGAAACCAGGAACCAGGAACACATATCTAGACCATCTGGATTTGAGCACTGTACCTCATTGTTTCTCCGAATACTTATCAAATGTTGGAAGAGTTGGTATGTGGATAGAAAATTAGACTTATTCTGTGGAACATGGTTGTTAGCAGATGGGCAGACAAGGTTACGTGCAAAGCAGAGAAATTTTCTAGGTATTAGGTGACATTGTGTACATCTAGTTTTGGGTACAATGTTAGACTAGATGGCCTTTGACGTTAACATTCAATTGTAAGATTCTAATTTATTGGATGCCCGTTTTGGCAGCACATATACTAAAACTGGAAGGATACAGAGAAGATTAGCATGGCCCCAGCGCAAGGATGACATGCAAATTTGTGAAGATTTACATATTTTTTGAGCACTGGATGTTATATGCAACTGATGAATTATTGAACTCTACATCTGAAACCAATGATGTATTACATGTTGGCTAATTGAATTTAAATTTTAAAAAAAGATCCTAATTTATTGGGAGAAGACTTAATGTAACACAATATTATCATGAACAACACCACCAATAACAAAAAGCTTTAAAAGAGTAAATTGAAATAATAAGTAGTAATTTAAATGGTGTTCTCTTGAATACAAGTTCACAGAGCATTCCACTCACATCCATGTGGCTAAGATGTCCTCACCATTTGTCCTTGGTGAACTCCGCCAAAATCATACAGACTTTTGTTTATCCATCTTTTATTATATTTAGAATATTTTCAGTAATGTCCAACATGCAGACCCCCATCCAAGGAGGTTGTTTTTCAGAACTAACAACTGTCATTAAAAAGCCCTCACACTCTGTTACTCATAATAGCTGTTGGTGTATTAAAAGCTGGTTTTAGAATACTGAAAGGGTCAAGATCTCTGTCAGATACTAGTTGTGATGAAGTGACCACTTTGCTTTTTTTTTTCTGTTTTGATTATGTTTCAAAAATAAGGATTTATATAATTGTTGCCTTTATATGATTGTTGCAATAAATGCAATAATGTAAGTAAGAGTTCCTATCATATTATTCAGATTCTCAAGAAAAATGTAGGTTTTCAATGAAGTGGATTACAAGAATAATTGTGTGTAATAGAGAATTTGCCTGGCTTTTGTCCTGGGCCCTGTTTGGTAAACACTAAACCCATTGAGTTTCCAGAGTAATTGGAATGCCTTTGTTATACAGGGTGGGCCCCTCCAGCCCCACCTGATGGTTAGTTAATACTAATAAGATGACCCAGAAGGGGCCGGCCAGCTAGGAACACCAAGCCCAGGATTAGAGGGTTTGGGGCTTTGAGCCATGCCAGAGCCCAACTCTGGAGCGAAGAGGCTGGAGACTGTGTTCAATCACATGGCCAATGGTGCAATCAGTCCTGCGTACGTCATTAAACCTCAATGAAAATTCCACACCCTGAAGTTCAAGGAAGCTTCCCTGGTTGGCTATATTCTGCATGTTGTCACACAGTGGTGCACCAGCTGGCCACTGCATCCTTGAGGAAAGAAGTTTCGCTTTTGGAACCTTCTTAGACCTTGTTCTGACTTGTATTTTTTTGCCACCAGAAAGCTGTAATCATAAGTACTGTGCTTTCCTGAGTTCTGTGAGTCATTCTAGCAAATTGTCAGACTGAAGGGGGTCTTTGGGGACCTCCACATTTATAGCCAGCTTATCAGAAGTGACAGTCGTCCTGGGGAACCTCTGAACTTGTGGCTAATGATTCAAGTGAGCACAGTCTTGTGAAGTTGGGCCTAACTGGGTATGTTCCTCAAACACACATAGGAAAAAAGTAGATTTATATAAAACATAAGCTGATAGTAATATTTGACTTTGTAGTTCTTCTAGAATTTGTCAAATGTGGTTTGATTATAGACATTCTTAAAAGCAAATTTTCAGGCATCTGGGTGGCTAAGTCAGTTAAATGTCTGCCTTTGGCTTGGGTCATGATCCCAGGGTCCTGGGACAGTCCTGTATCTGCCTCCCTGCTCAGTGAGGGGCCTGCTTCTTCCTCTGCCTGTCTCTCCTTCTGCTTGTGCACTCTCACTCTCTCTCTTTCTCTCAAATATATAAAATCTTTAAAAAAAAAATAAAAGCAAAATTTCAGAAACATCTTCATTGAGTACTATTGAAGAAAATAAACCTTTGCTGAACACAAAAGATGTTTCAGTAGAGATATAGGTAAGACTTTTCCTGGTTATCCTATAAAACTCTAATACCAGTGCTTTGTTCCTTGTTTATACATAAAGAATCTAACCACCAGAGCAGTCGACAACTTGCTGCTGTTCACAGAATTATTATGACAGTTTGAATTTTCATCCTTTGAGAGAGGGAACCATATCTCACAAACTCCATGTAGGACAGAGCCCGGCACACAGGAAGTATTGCAATACACACTTGTTCCACTTTCTCAGTTAACTAAGACAAGGGCAATAATTCATCTTATTAATAATCAATCAAAGATTGTACATTTGTTTCCTAGAACGCTACTCTGCCTACCATCAAATTTATCCTTATTAATTTTACTTCTTCCCTATGCCCCTGGAAATTTTGTGAGGATTTGGGAGTGTTTATTTCCTTGTCATGGTATCCCCACTGTCCAACGTGGTCCCTGGAACAGAGTGGTCATCCATAAATATTTTTTGAATGAAGATAGTGTTAAAAGGAGTTTCTCATTCATAGAAGTTAATTTTTCCATAGTTTGAAAGTATGTAAATTAAATTTGTTACAGGAGGTCACAAACCAACACTTTCTTTACATTATTTTAAGTGCATAACTGTAAGTACCTTTGAAAGTAGAGAACAAGCTTGTAGTATTTTCATAAAATAAGCAAAAGTAAATTTTAAAAAAATGTTAAGCCATGTTAACTTCTCAGAACAAATAAAGCTTGTGGATTTAAAATACAGCCAGAGACATTTTGCCATGACATCTAATCATTGTCATTCTGTTGGTTTTTTTGTCAGCACATGTATGAGTAGTATTTTTTTTGTTGTATGTGAATTTTTGAGCTGGGGTGTATCTCCTGATCAATTACTATGGGAAAAATTTTTCAAGACCATTTGTTATTCAACTCACAGTTTCTTTTGGTTTGCATAGACATGATTTCTGGAAAATCACAGGGAAAAAAGATCATCCATACACCCCATTCTCCTACATTTCCATAAGACTTACCTTTCCTGAAGATTATCTTTGCCAGCTATGAGGCATTATTGAATATGACTTCACTGAAAGATCTAATAAGAATATAATGACTGATTCTTTCTAAAATACACTAAAGAAAGACAGCAGACAGGGTCTTATGAGAAGAGACATTCTGTAATTACCTCCTCCTATCAAAAGAAAAACAATTCCCAGAAATTAATGAATACAGCAAGAGTCTATTTCCTATCTTAATTCTATCTTAATTGCAAAAGTGGATCAATTAAAAAAAGACTACACCGGCAAAGCCCTTCTTTTAAGATTTTTGTCTCCCAATTCTCTAGTCATCAAATCAATATATATATGTAAGCATACCATGGACTTATTTTTACCTTCTGAGATGACATATACCATCTCCACCAGCAATGCCCCCATGAAACAACCAAATCCATTGAATAGTGTCAAAAAGTTCATAGAGGTTCCTCTGATGGTACTTGGAACAAATCTGTATATTACAGAGACTGAAAGGAAAAGAGAAAGTAAAAATTTAGAACATTCTCTGTAAAATACTTCCATGGAATATTATTCAAATATTATTCAAGTGTTGATCATACCTCAAAGAAAGTTTTACTGATAAAGGCAAAATTGGGGCTGGGATTCGCTAAAGTTACTATAGTAAGGCACACTATGATGTTACAATTTACATATGTCTAAAAGGAGTAAAATATGGCAAAATATACTCTTTAACAGCTACAAGGAAAATTTAATTACTTGGTGGTTTAAGTGTCCCAATATATTCACCCAAATTTCACCCCGATGTGAATACTTCTTACTAATTTTGGATTGAGGTGAGGCTTGTACTAGGTAATATGACAATCTAGTAATAAGATCTATGATCCCGTGATTTTACATAAATCATTAGTTTCCCTCTAGAAAACTTGAATTTATCATGTAAAGTCAATGTGGAGGCTAAGAGGATGTTCTGGAATGAGATAGGATTTTGCTAAAATCCTAGCTCAACTATTTACTACCTCTGTAATTTTAAGTAAGTTACTTAAACTTTCCAAGCCTCAGTGTTCCTCTCTACACAATGGGAATAATATCATCACTCACTTGCAGAGGCGCTGTGGCTCTTACTTGCTAAAATGTATATATAATATTATAATATATGTAAAATGCTGACTTGTAGGAACTGAATCAGGTTGGCTATTTTTAACAGTAATAATCTTACCAAGTCACATGTTTCCTACTTGGCAAAGTCCCTTACATGCATTTAAATTATCCTATTTAAGGAGAGGTTACCTAAAGAGAGACTATAGCTTAAGCTTTGGGTCTCCTAAAAGGTCATCTTCCTTCCCCCAGGTCATTGTTGGGGTAATGGTGGCAAAATGTTGAAAAAAAAAATCAAGAAGGAATTTTTTTTTTTAAATTTCAGTTACAAATAACTTTTTTGAACAAATTCTTAATTATAGAGAACAAACTGTTGGTTACCAGAGGGGAGGGGTTGGGGATGGGTGAAATAGATGATGGGGATTAGAGGGCACACCTGTGATGAGCATCAGGTGAGGTATGAACCCACTGAATCACTGTATTAAACACTTAAAACTAATATAATATTATGTGCATATTAAATAACTGAAATTCAAATAAACACTTAACCCTCCCCCCAACATGTACACACAAATGTTTATAGCAACAATGTCCACAATAGCCAAACTATGGAAGAAACCAGATGTCCATCAGCAGATGAATGGATAAAGAAGATGTGGTATATATATATATATATATATATATATACACACACACACACACACACACACACACACACATACAGTGGAATACTATGCAGCCATCAAAAACCGAAATCTTGCCATTTGCAATGACATGGATGGAACTAGAGGATATTATGCTGAGCGAAATAAGTCAATCAGAGAAAGACAATTATCATATGTTCTCTCTTATATGAGGAATTGGAGAGGCAGGGTGGGGGGCCATGGAGGGTAGGGAGGGAAAAAAATGAAACAAGATGGGACTGGGGAGGGAGACAAACCATAAGAGACTCTTAATCTCAGGAAACAAACTGAGGGTTGCTGGGGGGGGGTGAGAGGGAAGGAGAGGGTGGCTGAGTGATGGACATTGGGGACATTGGGGAGGGTATATACTATGTTGAGTGCTGTGAATTGTGTAAGACTGATGATTCACAGACCTGTATTCCTGAAGCAAATAATACATTATATGTTAATTAAAAAAGGCCCTCCCCAATTTTTCTGGTATCAGACATAGATGAAAATGAGTATATCTGATTTTGTACATATGATATTAACTATATTAAAATATGCATGGCAACCTAAGGGGTACATGCTAAAATATTTACAACATTTATCATACTATGATATCTGAGATTTGTTTCAAAATTATACAACGAGGAGGAAGAGAGTGTGCAAGTGAGGGTGGAGATGAGACAAGTTTGGCTGTCTTGAAAATTATTGAAGCTAGAATGTGGATACACAGGAGTTTATTGCACTAATCTCTCTCTTTTGTATTATGTGTGGTGAAAAATTGGAAGGAAATACATAAAATAACAGGAACAGTGTTAGCTTTGAGTGCTTGAATTATTGGATTTTTAATTTTGCTTCTCCTTACTCTTTTGTACTTTGCAAATTTGTCTATGGTGAGAGATCATAAATAAACATTAAAAGTCAATCGGAGAAAGACAACTATGATATGATCTTCCTGATATGAGGAAGTGGAGATGCAACGTGGGGGGCTTGTGGGGTAGAAAAAGAATAAATGAAACAAGATGGGATCGGGAGAGAGACAAACCATAAGAGACTATTAATCTCACAAAACAAACTGAGGGTTGCCAGGGGGAGGGGGTAGGAAGAGGATGGTTGGGTTATGGACATTGGGGAGGGTATGTGCTATGGTGGGTGCTGTGAAGCGTGTAAACCTGGCGATTCACAGACCTGTACCCCTGGGGCTAATAATACATTATATGTTTATAAAAAAAATAAAAAAAATTATAATAAATAAATAGATAAATAAACATTAAAATTCATTTAAAAAAGAAAAGTGGTGGGATGCCTGGGTGGCTCAGTTGGTTAAGCGGCTGCCTTCGGCTCAGGTCATGATCCCAGTGTCCTGGGATCGAGTCCCACATCCGGCTCCTTGCTCGGCAGGGAGCCTGCTTCTCCCTCTGCCTCTGCCTGCCTCTCTGTCTGCCTGTGCTCTCTCTCTCTCTCTAACTAATAAATAAATAAAATCTTAAAAAAGAATTTAAAAAAGAAAAGTGGTGATAGAAAACCAATATACTAGAAAGGCTAAAAACCTCGTTTCCTTTTCTTTCTTCTTCTTCTTCTTTTTTTTTTTGTAGATGGGGAGGGACAAAAGGAGAGGGAGAGAGAGAGAATCTCAAACAAGCTTCATGTCCAGCACAGAGCCCAGCTCCGGGCTCGATCTCATGACCCTAAGATTATGACCTGAATGCACAATAGTTGGACACTTAACTGACTGAGCCACCTAGGAGCCCCTTAGTTTCCTTTTCTAGAAAGAGATCTTACTATCTCCTCCCTTCTCTTTCAGGAAAATGTCAGCCCTGGTTTACATGCCTTTTCCCCCAGAAAAACTGCATTTGTTTGGCCCTTTTGAATAAACTTACTAATACATGATATAAATGTATTCATGCACTTTTCTAGCATGCATTTCACATCTGTTTTGGTTTCTGCATGTCCTGCACATGTTTTTATTTCTCCTCCAGTAAATGTTCAGAGGAATCCCTATCTGTGCTTCAGCAAATGGGCTGCGTGCTGAGGCAGAGCCCACCCTGGGCTCAGGCACTGGGGTATCTTTCCAGGATTTTCCAATCTGGGCGGGCAGAGAGCGGAGAGACATGTGTGACGCTAAGGGCAGTGTTAACAGGCTCTTAATACCACAAATACTTATTGGAAGTGAAGATAATGATGGTGATAAATAAAACACCATGGAGCAGGGCTTCAATATTGGCCATGGGTACCACGGCTCTCTTGTGGAGTGCAATCACCCCACAGGAGCCCGAGGCCAAGCTCACAAGTTTTTGTGTGTGTGTGAGTGTGTGTTTTTTCTGGAAGATCTGGAGGACCGTATGAGAGAAATGCTGAAGAGGCTTTGGGAAGAAATGATTCACTGTTATAAAAAGGATTTGGCTTATGAACTTTCCTTTCTATAAATATGAGGAGACAAACAATGGGCAGAAAGACAAAGTAGGCCGATTTCTTTCACTGAGAAAAAGCAGAACGTACAAGCCCATTATTACTCTGCTAGTTAATTATTAATCCTATGCTTTTCTCTTGCTAGAACTTCTGGTGCGGTATATAATTCATGAACACTTTGCCAGCTCTCTGCCTGCTGGTTAATCTCTCTTTGGTGTCATTTTAGTCGTTTTGAAAGCCTCCGGTTCCCTTTTAGAGAACTTAGCTTTTCAAGTCCTCGGATCTCCATTTTCAGGCACCAACTTCCATGTTCTGATCTCTTTTGACTTTAGTGATCATCAACCTGATTTTTTAGGCTCTGTGGTACTTCTTTTTGCACATAATAGCAGAGATAGTATCCACAAGTCTGCCACTATTCCAAAATTCTCATTTTACCGTGAAGACACAGTAAAAAATATTCGGTATGTGTGAAAGCTGGTCTTGCCAAGGAGAGCTGAAATGTGCCTCTAGGTGGAGGCTGGTTAGTGTTTGCAAAGATGCCCCATCACAGCATCTGTGGAATCTACAGACCGTGAGGCTGTAACCACCTTCCTGAGGCCCCTGGTGCTGGGGACTCATTGCTGAAATTTCTTTTACTCCAATTGTTCATCAACTGTTCAGTGTGCTTATTATGTTTGGTGAGAAGTTATTTCGAACCTGTGTAAGGTCCCAAAAACGGAACTTTATCCTATTAGCCATTTTCAGATCATCATTCCTTCCTCATCCCTAAAAAGCTTTGGCTTATTGTTTCTGATTATATCAACATTATTCAGTGGTATCACCTAATACTTCTCTTCTGTGCAGTCATCTGTCAATCTCTAGGACATTTTCCTCTGTTATTCAGAGTCATCAGCTCCTCTCTCTTCTTTTTTTTTTTTTTAATATTTTATTTATTTATTTAACAGAGAGAGAGAGAATCACAAGTAGGCAAAAAGGCAGGCAGAGAGAGAGGAGGAATCAGGCTCGCCACTGAGCAGAGAGCCCGACACGGGGCTCAATCCCAAGACCCTGAGACCATGACCTGAGCAGAAGGCAGAGGCTTAACCCACTGAGCCTCCCAGGAACCCCACATTCTCCAGTCCTATTCCTGCCTTAGTTCCTGGCAATTTTGTCTTATATAGAGATCATCCTTCGAAACTTCCATCCTGCTAGATCTTGGTTTCTCAGTTCCTTGACCTTCTTTCTAATGTCCTCATTCTCCACGCTACATTAGCCATTCATTCCCACAGTCACACCCTGAACCTTGTCCCTCAGACCAGGAGCTGGTGAACTACCTACCATCAGGTGAGCTTTGGCCCACTACCTGTTTATAAATAAAATTTTATTGGAACACAGCCACACCCATTCATTAGATATACCTATGATGGCTCATACACTACAATGACAGTTGAGTAGTTGTAACAGAGGCTGGCTGGTGTGAAAAGCCTAACTATTTACAATCTGACACTTTTCAGAAAAAGCTTGCCAACCCATGCCCTAGGCCAGTAATTGTAAGCATTCCATAATCTCAACTTTGTGCATCCCCCTCTGACTACAACCTCTGTCTTCCCAGTTTACCGTCTGCTATTCAATCAAAAAAAATGCTTAGTCTCCTTTAGGACCTCCACTCCCTTGCTCCTTTTGTTATTCTTACCTCTTTCATGCCTTTATATTCCTACTACTCTTTTTAGCCAACTTAAATTCCATGGTTAGCTGTTATGATCATATTCTTTCACATGTCCTCATTCCCTTGCCGTTCACTTGCTTTTTGGAGACTCATTAGCCCAACAATTCACTCTTTGCCATATCTGCACCTAGATCCATGCAGTCTAATGTTTTTGGAAGAAAAACACGTAACTATAACCATGTTGACCAACTCATCTTAAATTCCTGACCACAAACCTCAAATGGTCTCCTAATGCTCCCTGGCAATTTCTATATCTCCCTAGTTCATTCACTCTCTCATTGTCTTAGACAACAATTTCTTACCTCTCCCTTCTCCTCACACCCCCCAACTCTATCCTCCCATCGTCACTCAGAGCTCCATGGCCTGACATCCTACTTCACTGAAAATAATCAGTCAGCTAGCAGAGAATTTCCACAGGAATTTCCTCACCTACTTATGTACCCATGAGTTTCTGCCTCTACACACTCTGCTCTCCACAATGTTACCATTGATAAACCATCCTTGCTACTATCTAAAGCCATATTCTCAACCTGCAAATGAGATCTCAAACTCTCTCCTTGCAGTAATTTCCCCTTCCCTAATACCATCAATTTTCCCTCTCTTTTTTTAAAATTTCCCTCTCATTTGAATCATTCCCACCAACACGCTGTATGATGCCATTATCTTTCCTTCCTCAAATACAAAAACTTGTTCTTAACCCCATTCCTTTGTCAGCTACTGTCCCATTTCTTTGTTCTCTTTTGCTGCAAAACTCTTAAGATGAGTTATCTATAATTCTCTTCCCATTATCCCTTAAACTCGTTCTAAACAGGCTTTTCTGCATTCCCATATCCCACATAAGAAAGCTCTTTTCCAAACCACTAGTAACTGCCAAATTGCTCAACCCAACGGTCAATTCTCAGTCCTCATCTTGTTTGACATATTAGCAGCTTTTGACATGGATGAACACTCCTTCCTCCTTGATACCATTTCTTCATGTGATAAGATATTGCTCTCTTGGTTTTGCTTTTTCTTGCTTCTTTTCTCTCTTCTTTGCAAATTTCTCATCTTCTTTTAATGTCTTAATGATGATATGCTTCAGGGTTGAGTTATTGATCCCTCTTCTTTGTCTGCACTGACTCCCAATGTACCCTGACTCCCTTGGTGATCTCAACTAGTTCCATTGCTTTAAATACCATTGATATGCTTATGACTCTCAAATTTGCATAGATCTCTTAGCTCAATATGAAAATACAGACTTGGATATTCAATTCCTTATTTGTCACTTCAATCTGACATCTTATTCATGTCCAAAATGAAACTGGTGATCTTCTCCCTAAACCTTATCCCCCCTGTAGCCTTTTGTATCTCTGTAGATGGCAACTGCAACTTTCCAGGTGCTCAGGCCATAAACTTAGATGTAAGTCTTCTCTTTTTCTCATACCCTATTGTTCCTCCTTCAGAATAGTGTTCTCACCACCTCCACTGCTACTATCCTGGTCTGAGGCACTCATTTCTTCCCTTAACTCATCTATTTTCTATCCTTTTCCTTATTGTAATATATTCTTAATCTCTCCTTTTTTTCAGGGTAGTATGTTCTAGACAGCAGAGAGAAGGTTTCTTTAAAAGTGTGAGTTTTTCCTTTTCCCATTTAACTCAGAGCCCAAGTCAGAGTCTTTAAAACAGCCACTCTGACTCATCTCTTACTAGTTTCTCTCTTCCTTACTCTCCTCCAGTTGCACGAGACTCCTTACCCTTCATTGCCAGATACACTCTCATCTCTGCATTTAATGACTCCCTTGCTAATAGTAATGTTCTTTCCAGATATCCTTGTGGCTGACTCTCAACTTTTTCAAGTCTTTGTGTAACTATTACTTCTTATTGAAGTGTATCCTAGTTGATTTTTCTCCCTTTGATAGAAGGTAGGTTCTACAATGGCAGAAATTTTCATTTATTTTTTTAAATTGATTTACCTTAAGGTTCTAGAGTAGTGTTAGGCATATTGTAGATACCAACAACGTATTTTTTTAATAAATAAAACAAACAGGTTATGAGATAGCAGGAGTATACAGTGCTATAATTAAGACATAATTTGAAAAGTTTTCTGTGTGTATGTGTGTGTGTGTTGTTTTTTCTTGTAGACCATCTCCAAGTTATAACATGACTTAGTATGTAAACAATGTCCACTAAAATTTGGGGAGTAATCCACTGTGCTTCCTTGCTCAATGCCATCAACTTAGGACATTGTCGGTAATTTGAGTGATATATTTTTATTGTACTCGCATAGAAATAGCTATGGATTTTATTAATTAATTTGTTTATTCAGTATATTTATGTCATCTGCTCTGTACAGGCACTTTTAAGGAAGGAAGAACAGTAGAACATAAGGATGGGCAATAAGGATAAGAATCTTGGGGTGCCTGGGTGGCTCAGTGGGTTAAAGCCTCTGCTTTTGACTCAGGTCATGATCCCAGGGTCCTGGGATCGAGCCCTGCATCCGGTTTTCTGCTCAGCAGGAAGCCTGCTTCCTCCTCTCTCTCTCTGCCTGCCTCTCTGCCTACTTGCGATCTCTGTCAAATAAATAAATAAAACCTTAAAAAAAAAAGGATAAGAATCTTGACTTAAAGACTGCACATTCTCATAGTGAGAGGCAGGCAGTAAACATACACATATAAATAAGATAATTGCAGGTCCTGACAAGTGCTATTAGAAAAGATTGAAAAGGGTAATGGAGTGAAAGTGATAGGATCACCTGGACAACTTCTCTGAAGAGATAATCTTTGAGAAAATTTGATGTTGAGAAGAAGCCAGACACTTTATTTTTTTTTTTTAAGACTTTATTTATTTAACAGACGGAGATCACAAGAGAGAGAGGAGAAAGCAGGCTCCCCGGTGAGCAGAGAGCCCGACGCGGGGCTGGATCCCACGACCATGGGATCATGACCCGAGCCGCGGGGCTCGATCCCACGACCATGGGATCATGACCCGAGCCGAAGGCAGAGGCTTTAACCCACTGAGCCACCCAGGTACCCTGAAACCAGACACTTTAAAACAGAGGAAGGGATTCTAGGTAGAGAGAAGAGCAAACGCAAAGGCCTTGGGGTGAAAATAAGTTTGACTCTTTAGAAACACAGAATGAAGATCATTAAATTTCTAATGGAGTGGTCAGAGGAAATAATGTTATAAAATGTAGTTGGAGCAGTACAAGAGGCCAGACCATGTACCATCTTATTCACCATTTGAGGAATTTATCTCCAAAATCCTATTGAGAAATTTGAAGCAGGGGAATAGTAGGAATTCTTTTGGAAAGAGCATGATGGCTGTTTTGGAGAATGGACTCCTGGGGCAGGAGAAGAAGCAGGGAGACAAGTTAGGAGGCTCTGACAGAATTAGTGAGATAACAGTGACCATGTAGACTAGTGGAGAGCAAAGAAGATAGTGACACATGGTGAATTTAGATTATATTTCAGAGTAAAGACTAACTCTTGCTGTTGGATTGGAGGTGAGTAGTAAGGGAAAAAAGGGGATTGGGGGGGCACCTGGTGGCTCAGTTGGTTAAGTGTCTGGCTTTGGCTCAGGTCATAATCCCAGGGTCCTGGGATTGAATCCTGTGTCGGGCTCACTGCTCAGTGGGTAGCCTGCTTCTCCCTCTCCTCCCCACTCGTGCTCTCTCTCGCTATCTCTGTCTCTCTCTCTCTCTAACAAATATATAAAATCTTTTAAAAAAGGGGGGAATTTAGGATGACTCACGTGAGAAAGATACAATTTTCCTCACACTACCAGGTCCCTGGTGTTCAGTTTATGGTAGGTGTGGTAGAAAGAGCTATGAGCAGGATATATGTGCTTGAGTCCTGAGTCTTGCCCTATTCATTCATGTGAAAGATTAGAATACTAATACTAGCAGCACACATTACAGTTGCTAATTATTGAGTGCTGTCCATATACTGATACTCTGCCATTTCCTCTCCATAAAACATTTCACTTAGTCCTGACAACAACCATTCCACATTTTATAGATGTTGAGAAAAGCTCAGAAGTGCAGAATAATTTATCTAGAATCACACATTTAGTCAATGGCAGAACTGGGTTTAAAGCCTTGGGTATAAATGCATATTTGTCTGATTTAGATATTAACCACTATGCTGTACTGCCTCCTAGAAGAGTAATTCTCTTTGTTTGTTTGTTTTTTGTTTGTTTAGTAATTCTTCAATTTATAGTTCAAAATACCCTTCACATGTTGTCATTTAATTCTCAAGGAGTAGTCCCCATTCCCATTGATTCTTACATTGCTGCTGTGATATAAGGAAGAATTTTAATTATTTATTTAAAAAATTTTTTTTTAAGATTTTATTTATTTATTTGACAGATAGAAATCACAAGTAGGCAGAAAGGCAGGCAGAGAGAGAGAGGAGGAAGCAGGCTCCCCGCTGAGCAGAGAGCCCAATGCGGGACTCAATCCCAGGACCCTGAGATCAGGGTCTGAGCCGAGGCAGAGGCTTAACCCACTGAGCCACCCGGGTGCCCATAATTATTTCCTCTTTAAAAGATCAGAAAAGTGAAGCTTAGAGGTTGCATGAATTCTCAAGGTCACAAATGTAGTAAATGACAAAGCTGGGAATGAAAACAAAGTCTTCTGGTCCCTACCCCATGTTCTATAATAGCAGATAAGACAATTGACTTAGCTGGATGTTGATTTCCTCGTAGGTAAAACAGTGAAGGGTTTATATTACATAATCTGTCTTTTTAATAGTCTATGGTTGTAAGTACCTTGCTGGCTTTTGTATGTTGAACCACTATTGCTAAACTGGCTGGGATCTTCCTGATTGTATTCACTCATCACCCGCATTACTGCGTTACCTTGCTTCACTTCTAGCCTACAAAATTTTGGCTACCTCCAACAATTTTCTGGAAACCATATCAGGGAAGTCACAAACATTTGTGCAATGGCATTCTTTTATAGTTCCTCTGTATTTCTTATAGTGTCAAACAGTGATAGGCCCATCTTAGGATCTCATAAGATAATTTATTTATATAAAATGAATTGAGTGGAATGATTTAAAGTTATAAAAAGAAGTCTAATACAGGGGCACCTGGGTGGCTCAGTCAGGTAAGTGTCCAACTCTTGATTTCGGCTCAGGTCATGATCTCAGGGTTGGGAGATGGAGGCCTGAGCCAGGCTCCTTACTCAGCAGAAGTCTGCTTAAGATTCTCTCTCTCTCTCAAAAATGAATAAATCTTTTTCTTTAAGTTTTCTTTTTTTTTTTAAGATTTTATTTATTTATTTCAGAGAGAGTGAGAGAAGCAGTCTCCCTGCTGAGCAGGAAGCTGATGCAGGACTTGATCCTGGGACTCTGGGATCATGACCTGAGCCAAAGGCAGATGCTTAACTGACTGAGCTACCCAGGTGCCCCAAATAAATAAATCTTAAAAAAAAAAAAAAAGAGGTCTAGTAGGCATATAAAGTTATAATTCCATAGATTTTGTTTTCTTTTTTTCTTTTTGAAAGGCAGACTGCCACATGCAGCCCCTCATTTGGATGTGTCTGGAGTCTTGGAAACTTGACTACCCTACGTTCTCTTATAGATGATGCTGAGAGTTTGTTTGGTGGTTCTACCATGGAATGTAGCTACTCATATACCTTGACTGAAGAATGTTCCTTCTCTATGGAGTAAGTCATCTTTTTCCACCTAGTGTGCCACTTTGGTAGGGATGCACATGGAGTGGTAAGGGAGGAAGGGGACACATGCCTAGCCAACCAGATCAGCCGAATCAACCCTCTAAAGGTTGTGTGCTGGTTGATAGAATGGGAGAGATAGTAGAAGTAGGAAGATAGGAAGTTAAAAAATAATCTCGATAAAATATATTGAGTTACAATCAGGGCTCCCACTGCAGGGAAATATAAAGAAGGTGAAAAATAAGATGCAATAGATTACACTGATAAATACACACACACACACACACACACATACATACACATTGTTGTACTGCAAGAAGTCACTGAACTATCTTGAATTTTTAAATGGCTGGTTTAATTAATATCAGCAATCTAGATAATCCAGAAAACTCTTGATATTTAATAAAGTTATTCTGAACCTGTCTTATGAAACCAAGTGATCACACTTAATTTAGTGTAACTTAATTTAAAGACAATGAGTTATCTGGAAAATTGGCTCAAATTTTCATTTCGTTTGCATGTTTATATACTCTCAGGGTACATTATAAGTGTCATTTTTGGAGGGAGTATATATGTGAGTTTATCTGTGACCGAGAAGGCAGGAGGCGGGAAGAAGAAAGACAGGAGAGCTTTTATCTGGGTATATTGGACTTGTCTTCTAGGTTTCAGCAGTTTTTTCCTCCAGTTGTGTATTTGACCAAATAGTTACTGCCTTTAACTAAGTTCATAAATCTTTCTTTCCATCTACACTCAGGTAGAATTAATAATTTTTCTGTATCTGGCAGAGGAATGAAGAGAAATTAAACATTTTTGTTTTTTTTTTTTAAATGAGGGTGATAAATAGGCTTGTTCTGAAGCATTGTGGGAAATCTCCAGGGAGTGAATAGGTCGCCAACTGCTTGAGGTGATGTGTTCTGTGTAAAGACTTGGTGTGTTCTTACATGAGGCGATGAAATCATTACTCACAGGCTGGGTTGACCAGTGTTTCAGCCACTCCAAGTAAAACGTACTGAAGAGCCAGGTGGAAACAGGGCATGGAAGAAACGGTGACGACTTTGCCTGAAAGAGGCTGCTCCACTGGAGGGAAGTGTTTTCTGTGTATTTCGAAGAAGCCAGCTACCATCACAGACAATGCAGCAGAAAGATTTCCAGCGACTTAAGGAAAATAATGCAGAGAAAAAAAGAAAGAAAAAAAGAGCCCCAAATCAGTGTAACAGTCCATGGCATTTTTACACATTGACCCTCAGAGATGTTTGCTCAATATTTTTTGCCCTGAGACTATCCAGATGCCAGCTAACTGTGTTATCTGACCATGCTGCTTTGACTCTGGTCCCTAAGAAACAGCTGCACTGACTCCCTATTTCCTGATTTACTGCTTAGAGGGCCTCTGGAAAGTTAGTTCACCTCATGATCACTTTCCTCAGCTCTTAAGATAGGGTTAATAATACTTAGCTTTGTAGGGTGACTATGAGATTTAAATAAAATACTGTACTGGTATGATCATATCAGCTCCTGGTAGCAACAGGGAGCAATTATTGAATATAAAGCCACAGTTTTGAATTTTGTCCTCAGATAAATTATTTTTGATAACTTTTTAAGATGTATAGGAGTCAAAAACAGTTTTGGGGAAATTTAAAATAAAGTGATCTCTTCACAAGATTTTAATCATTTAATCATTTAAAAATGGTTTGAAATAATCTGAATTATTCTCTCATCTTTGTAGAGAATTAAGGACTAGAAACTTTTGTTTAGGAAAAAATAGTAAAGGTGAATTAGCTAGATAAAGAGTACAAATGGAAGCAATTATTCAAAAAGTCATCTTGCTCTTTTTTTTTAAAAAAGATTTTATTTATTTATTTGATAGACAGAGATCACACAAGTAGGCAGA
>ML110144.1:119385-133193 GCA_003697995.1 Taxidea taxus jeffersonii | reverse complement strand
CCTTTTGCTTAGAAAGGGACAGATAAAGTCAGGTCCAGGAGCACCCATCATGTTCTGGGTTAGATGATCTCAGAGGGCACTGCCAGCCTGGCTTCCTAGGTCCTCAGGCCCTTTGCAAAATCGTGCTTACTGGGTTAAGAGTTCAGGTTCTGGAACCAGGCCTCATTCAAACCTCAGCTCTGCAACACACCAGCAGACTGAGAGGAGGGGCAGAAACCAATATAGACATGCAGATAACTTAACATCTGCCCATCTCTCTTTCTTTCCTCCTTTCTTCCTTCCTTCCTTTCTTTCTTTTCTTTTTTTTAAATTTTTTTAATTTTTAATGAATTTTTAATAAATTAAGGGTTGTCATGGGTGTACTTCCTACAGGCGAGGATTAAAGAGGAGGAGGCCCATGAAATCCATATCACAGAACCAGGATGTGAGATATGGAAGAGTTCCAGTAAAGGCTACTGCATTTTTTTTTTGCCAAACAGACAAAAATTAAAAATCAAGATAATGAGGAATGAATGAAAGCAAATTTCAAGAATGAGTATCAGTGGCACTCATAGTTCCGTTAAAAGCGGAAAAAAAGTGAAATATGCAGGGATAGTATGAAAGAGTATAAATATATCTAGATGATTAACATCAAAAAGAAGGATTTTTGTTGCTGTTGTTGTTCATGAGCTTTGCCAAATAAAACTGTGGATTTATTACATTCGCAAGCCTGTTAATTAGAGTCCTATTGGCAAAATCTACCCCTTTTGATATCCTCAGTAAATGAAATCGGGGATCAGTGATGCATAGGAGTTACACATTTCTTTCCTTCTAATTTCACTGCATCACTTGCAGAATCTCTAGGATAAACTACAGAGACTAAAAACTTTCACAAAACAGCAGAAAATGTTTCTGGAGAGCAAAGCCTATGGTGGGGTGGCTCTGACTCTGTGAAACATACGGGAGCCTGTGTTACTAACTCGGGTAGACCTGGGCAGCGTCAGAAAGGCTCAACTTTGTATTTCAGTCCTGGAAATGTATCAGATAGCCTGGCTGGTTTGTACAATTTCTGCAAGTCCATAAAAAACGATGCAGGCTACTTTCCCAAGCAAATGTGTGCTTCGTGTCCACTATACACAGCACACTGCAGGTGGTGTGGGGAATCCAGGGATGAGTAAAAAGTCATTCCCTATGGACTGAAGAAAGACACAATGTTGCAAACACCATGATCCACAGGGGCCAAGGGTCCCATCAGTAGTGCACTTCTCTCTGGCTTCAAGATAGGGAGATGCTTCCCAGGATAAAAATACCATCTGGCATCCAACACGTGCTGATTGATCAACCAATAATCCCCCAGAAGGGAATCTCTCATATTGCCACGATAGGGGGCTTAAAGTCCCTCTGAGACCTGTCACCAATTTTAAAAGTAGGGTCTTAAATTAGCAAAAAGAAGACATGTTTATCCGATCAGCATATGGCAGAAAGTTGGGAGAGAGCTAGTGAGTTGACGATGGAAGTAAGATTCAGAAAGATCGAGCAGGCTGGGAGGATGGCCTGAAACCAAGAAAAATGTAAAAATTTGTATTAAACCAAATATATAAAAACAGGAGGAGAAAGAGAACTGGCTGGGAAGCAGCCTATGTGAGAAGACATAGGGAACAATGAACTAGAAGTTCTTCTTGGTTTGACTACAGGCTTCTTTAACGAAACCAAATGTCATCATTAAACTGTAGTTCCTTCAGGGCAGGGATCGCATCTTAAGTATTTTAATAGCCCTTCTTTGCCACCATAGGACCAAATACAGAGTATGAGCTCTATAGAACCTTCTTAAACGGGGTCAAAATTGAAAAAGCTTAAAGCAATAGGGATCCACTAAGGAAGGGGCTGTGGTCCGAAGCCCCAGGAAAGGCTACCCATGCTCCTCTCCTGTACAACTTTCCTGAGGCTGCTCTGGGCTTTCTCCTCCTGTCCCCTTAAGCTGATAACCAAAATTAGAGTCCTCTTCGAGACTTAGAAACCTGACCTGATGCCTCCTGACGTCTGACCTCTGACTTGAGGGGACTCTGCTTCCTCACCCAGCTCCAGTTTCTCGGTTCCTCCAAGACCCCTGAAGGAGGGCTGGGCTCTGCGGGAAAGATCTGTGGACATTCTTTGTTCCATCTGTAGTGACATGGCTTCCTTCCTTCATACCTCCCGTCAGAATCTACAGTGAGGTTCGAATGATACTCTTCTCTCAGGTGGAGAACACCAATGCTCTATTTTACTTGTCTTTCCAGCCTCGATCGTGATTCAAGTTAGTTAGGTCCCAGATGATGGCTGGGGTTGTTGGGTTACAAAGTTTCCCAGGATTCTGTTCTCTGCCTTTTGCCTGATTTTTAAAAACTTTTTCCTGTTGCTTATCGAAATCTGAGCAGTTATTAAGAAGCACACTGTACTTAAACTGAGTCGGGAAATATCTAGGAAATCACTCTGGATTATTTCGTTATCCCTCTTACAGGAAGCCCAGATGTGCTACATTCAGGTGATCTAAGAGGTAAGAGGTTCCATGGCAACTGCTGGCCCACAATGTGGGCCCAGCTGGGCTGACATTTTAATTTGTCTCTTTTGTGGTTTCCATTATCCTGGGGACCAAGGTATAAACGTGTCTGGAATCACAATATGTGGAAAGTTAGTAAAATTTTGGAACAGTGCCAGGACCATTCAGTGGTTAGGATGGATTTCTTGGAGTCTCTCCAAATGTATGGGCTGTCCATTGTGCCATGTGGCCAGACTTGAGTCTAGAGGAGACAATTAAGATGAAATTATGTTTACTGCAGCCTAGTTGCACAATGGAAAAAAAAACTGAGGTGAGCGGTCTGGAGGGGGTTGCTTCTGTGTTTTAGAAGACTTTCAAAGGTTCCACAGAGATGCTGCTTGCATGTGGTGAAGTTTGGGGATGCTTAGAAAGCAGTTACTATATAAATATAAAAGATGATTTAAAGGGGAAATGATGGCTGAGGCTGGAAAGGCTCTGGGTTTTTGGCAACTGTGCTGTCTCCTGAAAACAAAGGTGGCTTGATGTGATAAACAAAAGCATGGGATTCTGGTTTGGCCTGGGTTGGTAACCTAGCTTCCCCACTTGTTGGCTATATATAAGCCTCTGAAAAAGTTCGTTGCTTCTCAGAAAAGCTACAGTATCATGCAGTTAGGGTTAAATTAGGTAATACATAAGACACGTTTAGTATAATGACTGACGCTACAAAGTGTTCTGCCAAGCCTTATAAGGGTACAGTCTAAAACGTTCTATAAATCCAGGGGCTTATAAGGTCTCAAAATTTCCTGGGAACTTGATGAAAACTATGGGTCCTTGTCCTACAGGGGAAAATGTGCATATACAAAATTCTTGTGCACGATTTTAGGGAATTCAAAGACACAAGGCTGTATAACCATAGACTTTAGGTTAAGATCCTTTGTTCTAGGGCTAGGTCCATTCTAAAAAGAGAGAGAAAGTCCTCGTTTTTATTCATTTTGTATAATTTTTGATCATTTATAATCACAGGTACATAGCGTTTTAGATGAGGAGGGATTTTTTAAATATTTTATTTATTTATTTGACAGACAGAGATCACAACTAGGCAGAGAAGCAGGCAGAGAGAGAGAGAGGAAGCAGGCTCCCTGCTGAGCAGAGAGCCCGATGCAGGGCTCGATCCCAGGACCCTGGGATCATGACCTGAGCCGAAAGCAGAGGCTTTAACCCACTGAGCCACCCAGGCGCTCCTAGATGAGGAGGGATTTTTTAAAATATTTTATTTATTTATTTGACAGAGAGAGAGCGCACCAGCAGGGGGAGGGGCAGAGGAAGAGGGAGAAGCAGGCTCTCTACTGAGCAGGGAGCCAGAGGCAGGGCTCGATCCCAGGACTCCGGGATCATGACCTGAGCCAAAGGCAGATGTTTAACCTACTGAGCCACCCAGGCACCTCTGAGGAAGGGATTTTAGCTAGTCTAAATCCTTTCCCCCTTTTTTGGAATAACAACATTGAAATCATTTTTTGGAATAACAACATTGAAATAAGAAAATACCTGGTTTCAGATAAACAGGGAATTGTATCAATTTCACATTTCTATAATTTAAAAAATCATCTACCCTTCATTTTGAGATATTCCTTAACATGTCGTATACAAGATATTCTTGTATTTCCCCTCTCTTCCTAACCCTGTACTCTGAGATACATCGTCCTCAGAAGCTCACATCCATTCAAAGCCCCGTGATGAATACAAGGACCATTTTCTCTGTGTATTTTAATTAGCATATCAAAACCTACTCTGCTGTACCCATTTGATATTGTGCTATTTGTTGAACTGTACTGCTAGAGTATAACTTCATCAGGTAGGAATTCATATGAACAGAGTTATCGAACACCTATAATGGGATGGGCTCGATTCCTTCCTCCTAGGATACATAAATGAGTAGAACCCAGACAGAGATGTGTGTCTCAGACAGCTTACAGTCTCACGATAAAATGATCTTTTCTTTTGGACAATTATGACTGGGTTGAGATTCAATTCGTGGATGGGAACTGAGGTATAACCTGCAAGTTTTCAGCCAAGTGAATGTCACCAAGCCTCCGTTGCCATTCCTCGAGGGCACCTGCCTTCATTTGTTTAAACAATTGTTGGCAACATGGGCACCACTAAACACAAAATAGCCAAAGTGCATCTGGGCAAAATCCCACCCATAACTCCCACCTCCGGCAGGAGCCAAGAACAGTAGTGGTGAATTGGCTCTGTTAGGGAGCTCATCCCCTGTTTTTTTTTCACTGCAAAATGTGTGTAAGTACTTCTATTTTGCTTCCAGGATACTTTGGGTGACTTCTGAGGAGAAGGTGAGCAAGAGAGCAAAGGCCCTGGGGTTTGGTAGTTTGTTGTAGTTAGAACGGAGCAGGGAATACAGCTGACAATGTGGAGAAGCAGCAGATTAATCCAAGGGAGAGATTGGAACATGAAAAACTGGAAGTAGCTCGGATTAAGTGACAGGGCAGAAGGCAAGAGATAATAAAAAGCTTTGAAATCCTGTACTCTTATACTCTTGTTCAATCTGCTTCTGAAGCTCCAGACGCAGTGTGGCACAAAGTCAGTGTCGCTAACATGTCCCTGGGATCCATGGGCTCTGGGCAACTCACCAGACCTCCCTCGGAATGTTACTGCAGCCCCAGCAACATTCCCAGTACTGAGACAAAGGACAAAGACAACAGAGTCGAGGTGGTGCTGGCAGGTTGGGGCTAGCCTCCAGTTACCTCAGCTTCTTGTCCTGTCTAGGGGGACAGACCCCAGGGCTCCATTCTGAAGCTACTTTGGATGGCCAAACGTTACAGGAACTATGGCTCCAACACACCCATGAATTTGCCTTCCCTACTTTTCTTTTTTATTTTTTAAGATTTTATTTATTTATTTGTTAGAGAGAGAGAGAGAGAGCACAGGCAGGCAGAGTGGTAAGCAGAGGCAGAAGCAGACTCCCTGCTGAGCAAGGAGCCCGATGTGGGACTTGATCCCAGGATGCTAGGATCATGACCTGAGCCGAAGGCAGCTGCTTAACCAACTGAGCCACCCAGGCGTCCCTACTTTGCTTTTTCTACCTAGAAAAAAGTCTTACCCCTTTTTGCTAACCTCCACATCTAGAACTCTATCCCTGTCTGGCTAAGTATGCTCCCTAGTTCTTGGAGAAAGAGGAGACACTCTTCTTGGTGTTATCAGAAGAATCCAACTCAGGCTTGCTTCAGCCCTTTCTTACCTGAGATGGCCTGCACACTGGGCTAAGAACCATAGCGGAAAAGCAAAAGTTATGTTCATGACATCTGAGGAAGGTGAAATCAACCTAATGAGTTGCATCATTTGCTCAAGAGAACACAAGCATTTACTTATGAGTTGGTAATGCAGCAACCTTTCTTACATGCACCCATAATTTGCAAGCCACAATATTTTTGGCAGATGACTTGCTTATCTCCTCTCCCAGGGAGTGCTTTGATAGACAACAGTATAAATATCCTGTAGCCTGGGTCCTTGGTTTCTTAAACAACCAGGAAAGAAGCAAGGCATTTTGCCTGATGACCAAGGAAGACTCACAAATAGCCTTCTATAAACAGAGGGCAATTGTAAAAGGGAAAGATGACAGAAGCGACGACTTGGTCCATGCTTTAAATATCTTGACCATGACACCACCCAAAGGACCCTCTCAGCCCAGACCCATATTTTAAAAAACCAGACCTATTAATATAGTTGGGCTCTTGCTCGAGTTATACAGAATACATCAGGGAAATTTCTTTCATGATTTTGTTCACAACACAAGAGGTAGTTACTTCCCACAGACTAAAACTGGAGATCCTTAGCTATGGGCTAGTAGACAAAACACTTCGAATATTTCAAGGCACGCTATCTCAGAATTCTAGCTTTTCGGTGGAAAGCATACAAGCTGGCCAACTGCAATTCTTCAGTTAAAACCCTAAATAATAATGGTGACTGGCTATCTCTAGCTTAGAAACAAAGAATTTATCCAGCACAAGACCAATAAAGGTATATACACATCTATGCGCGTGTGCACACACTCACCTGTACACACACACGAGCCCAAGGTTCAGAAAAGATCATCTTTCTTCACCTAGAGGAGGTTAGAATGAGGAATACATTGCTGTCATCTCATTTCTGCAAGCACTTAGGTTCTTTAATAGTCAACGTTATCTCTGACAGGGAGTTCTCTATCTTGGAATGTGATTGGATAGGCTAGTGGAAAACAAAAATGTTCTTGGCAAACACAAGGGCAATAAAGATGCTTAATGATAAACCTTGCATGTTATCAAGTACTCAAGGCCCCTTTTAAAGCAAAGCAAGCAATGGTAAATGGTACCAGGGAACCCAGAACATTAAAATTCAAGTAAATTTCAATTCCTCTTGAAAAACAGAATGATTGTTATCTGAAACCTTTTAAAAATAGTGATAGCTGGGGCGCCTGGGTGGCTCAGCGGGTTAAAGCCACTGCCTTCGGCTCGGGTCATGATCCCAGGGTTGTGGGATCGAGCCCCGCATCGGGCTCTCTGCTCTGCGGACAGCCTGCTTCCTCCTCTCTCTCTCTGCCTCTCTGCCTACTTGTGATCTCTGTCTGTCAAATAAATAAATAAATAAATAAATAAATAGTGATAGCTAACATTTGCTCAGTACTCATAATCGGAGGAGCACTGTTCTATGCACTTTGCATATATTTTTTCACTTACTCCTCAAAAAACCCTCTAAAGTACTAAAAAATGAAATTTAAAGACTTTTGACCAGTGACTAGATGATACAATCCTGTGACGGAAAAAAAAAGTTTTTAGTTTCACACCTACAGAGCTCTTAGACAATATATTCCAAGTCACAGCTAAAGTTATCCTTGTATCATAGGTGAATGTTTCCATGTGCTTCCATTCCTCAGCATTCTAGTTACTGGTAGACATAGGCATCTCTGTATGTTCATGCTTTCTCAGAGAAATAGAAAATGCAAAGTGACCGGTCTTGTCTCTACAGAAGTAGAGTTATCTCATCCACAGCAAGTGCAATGCAACCAAAGCCTCCCAGGATTGCTCAGGGAGAAGCACCATTTCCTTTGGGTTTGCATCCACATTTCCAAAAGTGTGGCAAGGCATACCTGTAAAGACGATCCTCATTAATAAGGTGAAGTACTGCCTTCATTTTCTAAGGCTTAACATAACCTCAGAACTATTTGCCTAGGGGATAAAAGGTCAAGGGTTGCTGAGCTGCAGATGAGCATAATATAAAGGAGAGAAAGAGAGAAGGGGAAGGAGAAAGGAGAGAGAGAGAATGAGAGGGACTGATCTCAGCAAGGGAAAGAAGCAGGGGCCCCCGCACAGACAAGTCATATGAGGCACGGGAATGAAAACCAAGAAAAGCCCAGATCTATTAAGGCTAGTGATGGGCTCTACACAAACAGCTGTCATTTAGGCACTTACCACATCTGGTAAGTTGAAGCAAAGTAATACACTTATACATGGGGGTTGCCTGGGTGACTCAATCTGTTAAGCATCTGCCTTTGGCTCGGATCATGATCCTGGGGTCCTGGGATCGAGTCCCGCATTGGGCTCCCTGCTCATATGTGTTTGTATTTCCAAAACAAAGTGGCCTCCTAGAATATGTCTGATCCCCTTCATGCCTCATGAAGACCACAACAGTGATCTTTAACCTGTAATTTGACACAAAGTCACCCTCATTCACTTTATCTTTTTCCTCAGCTACTTCGTTCTTGGAAACTTTTGAGGAAATTGAACTTTGATTTGTTTCTTTTTACTTTTTAAAAAATGTTTTGGTTCAAAAAACCCTAGACCATCATTAAACTGGGCCAGGATGTATTAAGTCTGAATAAAGGATAAAGAATGGGAAAGGAGAATGCTTTTTGCCTCCCTTCACATAAACATTAGAATCACTTTGGCATTAAACATGAAGGGGAGAAGAAGCTTGGGTAATGGGTGACTAATCCCTGCTCTCCAACTAAGAAGGCAAAAAGTTTCCAAAAATTTGAGGTTTATGCAGAGACTTTCTTAATGAAATGTGGGCTGTAAGAATTTTTTATGTGCAAAAACCAAAATGGGGGTTTCTGGCATAGTGAGTTCTAGTTCTTGCTTTGGGAGTGTCTGACTTTCACATCCATTTACTAATGAGAACTAAAAACAATATTTCATATTTGTAAGTTCTTGACATGAAAATGAAGGAAGACTGTTTCAGTCCCTCTTGTTTGGCTGAAAGAAAGAGAGGTGCACTCAAGTTACTTCACAGAGTTGGCAGTGGGAGAAGACGAGATGGGGGGAAGGGAATTGTTTCAAGAACTACCCAGCAAGGACCGGACCAGAAACACACCAGGACTGGAGGCATCCCTAAGTAATCCTGTCTTACCGCCTTCACTTTTTCTGTGTGTTACTCCAGCTTCCTCAACCTTAACTCTCTATCTGTTCCGATCCTTCAAAGTTTGAGCCTGCATATGGTTCACGGCATCCTCCCACAATCTGACTTGGATGCCAACTGGCTGAGTGTCTTAGCTTCCCATTGCCAAATCTCCAAGACAGGCATCTGATTGGCCCCACTTATCATTTTAAGCTAGTCTATACAGATGGCTGGCTGGGTTACAGAAAGGGCTGCCTTCAAATCAAGTGTCTACCCTTTGGTCCACTCATTTGAGACAAGGGACAAATACATAGCCTGGGGCATGACTATTTAGAAGGAGACCACCAGCAGAAGGATTTCTTTAGAGGAGCATTTGGACAGGTTGAGATAAAGATCTCTACTTTGCCAACAGATTATGTGGAAAGCAGTGTACTCATCTTCCTTCTGAGAGGAGCTCTCACCTCTACCGCCGGTCCATCTACCACTGTCTCCTGGACTGATCAAGTGCCTAGGAATCTGCATACTTCTATATCAAAACACGAGGAATTCCAACAGAGTGCCAGCAACAGTATTTTTCATGTTTCAGGACCACTCAGTGGTTTTATTCTAGAGTAACACGCCAGTGGGCAATAAAATATTCAAATAGGGATAATAGATATTACTCTGCCTACTCCCATGGCATGTATATTAGTAGGAATCCAATTAATGCAGGTGCCCAAACTATATTTGGTGAGTACTGGGAAATCTGAGTTTGCTGACCTCACCATTTGGTAACCTAACACAGAGAATTAGTTCAAAGAATATTTATAATAGGCACACTTAGGTGGTTCTGTTGGTTTAGTTTCTGCCTTCAGCTCAGGTCAGGAACCCAGGGTCCAGGGATTGAGTCCCACATTGGGCTCCTGGCTCAGTGGGGAGCCTGCTTCTCCCCCTGCCTGCCGCTCCCCATGCTTGTGCTCTCTGACAAATAAATAAATAAAATCTTTTTAAAAAAGAGTATTTACAGAGACGCCTGGGTGGCTCAGTTGGTTAAGCAGCTGCCTTCGGCTCAGGTCATGATCCCAGCGTCCTGGGATCGAGTCCCACATCGGGCTCCTTGCTCGGCAGGGAGCCTGCTTCTCTCTCTGCCTCTGCCTGTCACTCTGCCTGTCACTCTGCCTGTGCTCATTCGCTCTCTCTCTCTCTGACAAATAAATAAATAAAATCTTAAAAAAAAAAAGAGTATTTATAATAATGACTAACTGTAAATGCCAAGGCAGGGTTGCAAAAGACTATAAACCCTGGCATCAAGCAAATATGGTTTCAAATCACAGCTGTCTTATAATAACTGTGAGACTTTGGCAAAACTGCTAGTCCCCATAAATCATTTGTAAAGTGGATATAATAATGACCACTTCATAGGGGTTTTGTATACAGTTAGGCAAGACAATGTTTATAATATTATTTTTAAAAATAAATATTTAGACAAGAAAATTTAGGCATAAGTTATTGCAAAATGACTGGCACATAGTAAGCACTCAATAAGTAGCAGTAATGGTTTCTATTACTATCACTATTTTGATTATAATGTCGTTACCATGGGTATTATGGGGATTGAGGAATAGAGATGAGAGATATGAGGATTATCTTCAAACACTATACAGTCTTAAGTGAGATGATATAGATCTATGTATTAGAAGTGGGGCATACCTAGAATTTGCACATACACAAGTGGAATTCAGCAGAATGGTGGAGTAAGTAGGAAATGTTATGTGTGAAATAATGTCCAATGATAGTCTCTAATCAGGAAAAGGAGGTTTAAATTCTGGTGAATTCTTAATAGGGATCATGCCTCTTTGAAAAGAAAGGATTGCTCCTAGTGTAAAAGTTTATCTATGGTAATGTAAAAAGCCAGGATGCCTCGGATTTTCATAACTGGAACATGAACTCCATGGAAAGCATCGAGAATTGCAAATGGAAAGAACCCACTGGATGGAATACCTGGGAGTCACGGTCAGAAACCAGGGGACAGCCCACTGCTTGGGTGTACATTTCACTTCCCTGGGGAAGCCTAAAGCAGGCTAGAGTCCCCAGCTGTATGTTCTCTTCCTGTGGTTTTCCCTACTAAAATACTCACTACATAAAGGCACTACTTGTTTAAAGTCCATCTTCTGTGCTAGGTTGGAAGATCTGTAAGACCCTGACTTGCTATTCATCACTTTATATCCGCGACTACCAAGTTCCTGGTACATGGTAGGTATGCCACAAACATACACCAAGTGAATGAATACAGGAATGCAAGAATGAATTAAGTAATGTACATGGAATTCAGAGGTGATTTCATCATATACTGTTCTGCATTGTTCTCTAATATTTATAAGGGCTAGTCCTGACTTCCTGTTGACATTACAAATTGCACTGAGACACAGCAAGAATTCTGCATCATATGTCTCTACCACTACAAGACATCCAATTACAGGCTAAACCCTCAAAGGGTCTTTCTGGACTCTTTGTTAATAATCTTTCTTACCCGGGACGCCTGGGTGGCTCAGTTGGTTAAGCGGCTGCCTTCAAGCTCAGGTCATGATCCCAGTGTCCTGGGATCGAGTCCCACATCGGGCTCCTTGCTTGGCAGGGAGCCTGCTTCTCCCTCTGCCTCTGCCTGCCTCTCTCTGCCTGTGCTCTCTCTCTCTCTCCAACTAATAAATAAATAAAATCTTTAAAAAAATAAAAAAAAAACCAATCTTTCTTACCCTCTACTCTCCATATCCTATCTTCTATTTTCTATATCAATGCAGAGATTACACCTCAGTCTCACTATTAGATTATAAGCAGGTCTTTTGTTATTTTTATGACCAGGATTTACTGCTTGGTAAAGGTCCCATAGATAAATGAGTAAGGGAATATTTGGACAGCATATATTTCAAAGCATACTATCAAAATATGCAGCCTTCTAGAACTTCACAAATTGTTGTTGTGATTCCAAGCTTACCATTCGTGTAGAAATATAACATCTCAAGCCAACATTTTATCTTTGAAACTGCTGTCTTTGTTGTTACCATTCACACAAATGTTGATAGTTTCTTCTTGATAACAAGGCAAATTTTACCTTTGCATGAAAATATTTTTTAAAGATTTATTCATTTGAGAGAGAAAGAGAGAGAGAGTGTGTATACATGTGTATGAGCACAACGAGGGGGAAGGGAGAGAGGGAGAGAGGGAATCTCCAGCAGACTCCCTGCTGAGTGCAGAGCCCCATGTGGGGCTTGATCCCAGGACCCTGAAATCATGACCCGAGGTGAAACTAAGAGTTGGACACTTAACTGACTGAGCCACCCAGGCATCCCTGCATGAAATATTTTTATAATTTTAGGATAACTTGAAAACTTCTGTTGGTAAAAATAACATACCCACTTGCTTTCTAGTTAACAAACTCTGATACATCCAATCATTTCATTCAATAAGCTTTTTTGAGCACCTCTTAGGTTTCAAGCACTTGAATTACTCAGATGTCCCTGGAGAAGGTCAAAGTCTTCCTGTACCATAGCCACAGTCAGAGGGTCTGAAAGTTGAAGTGTAGACTGTTCTTTTTCAAGGATCCCTTCAGTCTCATCTCAGTCCTGCATGTTGACTCCTGCAAAGCCCTCACAATAGACGACTACCTGTATCACAGACTTCTGAGTCTGCAATGGTAACTCCTCTCTTTTCCCATTAATTAGACCCTGCTCCCAAACTTCCGTACTATCGTGTGGATTTTTTTCTACTTTATTCATCCACCTTCCTTTTTTAACACCTATACAGCATATTTCACAATAATCTTTCTTTAAAATATATAAAATATCTCTCTGTCAATGTTTCCTCATCTCTAAAAGAAGGGTATAGAGAATTTGGGACAACGGATTCAGAATACCAAGGAGACAAACAGGCTAACAAGGAGAAATAAACCCTGAGTGACAGAGGAAAACCAACACAACTCTGGCAATTTTGAGAAGAGAACAAGTTTTACTTTCCTCCTGTCCACTTGAAATGCTCCTACTTCTGTATCCTGCTTACACTAGTTTCTCATGGAAATACTGAGACAAAACAGATCCACAGAATTTTAGGGCTTGAAGGGGTCTTTGCAATTCTCTACTCCAACATGGATTTGCCACAAATATAATGAACTTTAAGCCTTAGGGTCCATCGCTAGCATTGGCCCCTCCCAAGGCCTTGGAAGAGGTCCAAGCAATGTGTTCACATGGTCACATTTTTAATTAAACATAACTATTATTGGTAAAGACCATAGTCTCTGTAGCCCAACCTACCTCCTTCAAACTCACCCTCATGCTAGAGGAACTGGGAAAGCTGTGGGCATTTGTGTTGTTCTGGCTAGGGACCTGTTGACATGGAGATACCATTGGCCTGGGTTTACTAGGTTATATACACATACACGTGGATCTCAGCCACTTCAGCATGTGGCTATTCCTTTGAGCTGTTCCAGTGTAAGGATGAATTCCAAATAGTTCCACTGTCTATTGGGCCAATTTACTGGCACCAGGTCCCAAAGATGTAGGATTAGGGACTATCTCATTATATATTGGGCCAATTTACTGGCACCAGGTCCCAAAGATGTAGGATTAGGGACTATCTCATTATATACACACACACACACACACACACACACATATATGTATATATATGTGACATGTATATATATATGTACATATATATATATGTCTTAAGGCACTCAGTACTGGAAAGGGATGGTAAGGAAAAGATAAAATTACCTTTCTATTCTCTCTGGAAAGAAGAATATTGCAAAAATCATTGTCATATGAAGAGGAAATCAGCCCCCCAAATGTGGAAAATATGTAATAAAGGGTTGTCTCAGATAGCTAATTAATAAACATTTATTTGAATTTTGTGACGTTTATGGTATTTTTACCCTTTTAAAATTCGTTGTGATTTTGTT
>ML110144.1:92386-118985 GCA_003697995.1 Taxidea taxus jeffersonii | reverse complement strand
ACACACACACACACACACACACACAATCCCATTGTACACACATACACATCTGGATCTTAGTGGAATATGTATTCTTTGGAAAATGAGCTCTGGTAAGAATTTTCTTGGTGGAGATGTGGGGCGGGGGGTGAGGGCATGTACCTGTATATGATTTTCCTTACATCTGATCCCTGTCCTCAACTTTGGTTGTCCCTTAGAAATGGCAAATTTATTCTTGATTCATATTCTGTGATAAAGGTAAGAATGGCAATCAGCAGATCAGTGATTGAGATGCTGAAGAAAGTTTATAGAGGCTGCAAATCCCTACAAATGGCAAGAAGATAACATAAATATAGTGGCAAAGTGTAATCCCCAGGGAGTGACAGTGACCTTGGTAAAGTAGAGAGTACTCCAAACTGGAATAGCAGGTACTGGGCTCCACCAAAAGGAGCTTAGTGTGACCAGATCACACTATTTTTCAAGAGAAACTGAAAATCTAGATTTGGGGTGTAAAATCTCCTAACTTGTAAAAATTTTAAAGTAATTCTTTTTTTTTTTTTTTTTCAATAAAAGCCCTGTGCTGGCTCACATTGTGCAGGCAAACAAACAACAAACAACAAACAACAAACCCCACATCCGTAGGCCTCTCCCTGGACGTCTGCTTTGTATGGAGTTAAATGCAGGGAACTCTGAAATGGGAAATTACAAGAAACAACGGACAGAAATTTGGATCTTGGTGGAATAGTGGTTCTTTGAAAAATGAGCTTCAGTAAGAATTTTCTTGGTGGGGGTGGGTGATTCAGGGTGTGGGATGGAAATGGGCACAAAAGCCATAGCCTGTTTGGATCAGATCCTCTTAATTTCTCCTTTGGAGGAGTAATGGTCTTGGGCCTTGAGGAAAAAAGGAAAAAAAATAGCAGGAATCTAATTAACAGCTCAAAGGGAGCAATCAATTTACAATTGTGTGAAGTGCAAATTCCTTTGTGCTCAAAACAAATTACACTATTTGCAAATTTGTAAATAATGCAGCACTTTCTGCTATCCAAATGCTTTGGGTGCCCCAAAGAGAAGGAAAAAGAAGTCTGAGAAGGCAAAATGTTAGAAAATGACCTATTGTCTCAAGAAATGGAATTTTAAAAATATCTTTAGCAATTGATTTTTTTCAATTGAATCCTTATTTAGGAACTATAATGGTGCCCAGTTCTTAGGTCAGTAGGAGAATATCTAGAGAAGTAAACAATTTCAAGTCCAAAAGTCACAGCATGCTATTCACAGGGCACCTTCTTTCAAAATTACTGAACAGGAAAAGTGGCTCCCAACCCTCCCTACACCTTGAGTTTCTGGCAAGAACTTCCATTTTATAAAGGCGATAGCAAGGCCCAGTCATAGTAATCATTATGTTCAATGTCAGACAAGGAATTGGTGACAGATAAGGACATGAATCCAGCCAATCTGCTCTGAAGCAATGGTTTTGTGAAATGCTCAATTCACAAATATTTACTGGGGCCCTTTCATAAGATGCTATCGCTGTTATTCGAGATTCAAAAGATACCCTAGAAGAATGTATGGTGTATTTAGGAAAGTAAGAGTGAAAACTCATTATTTTTTTCCCAAGATTTTTAAAGCATTTATCTTCCTGTTGAGCTAGGAATTGAGAATACAAAGTAGGGGAGCCTGGGTGGCTCAGTCAGTTAAGCGTCTGTCTTCGGCTCATGTCATGATTCCAGGGTCCTGGGATCAGCCCTGTCTGCTTCTCCCTCTTTCTCTGCTGCTCCCCAACCCCAAATAAATAAATAAAATCTGAAGAAGGAGAAGAAGAAGAAGAAGAAGAAGAAGAAGAAGAAGAAGAAGAAGACAAAGAAGAAGAAGATGAAGAAGAAGGGGAGGAGGAAGAAGAAAAGAGAATACAAAGTAAATGTAACTTCATCCCTGCCTTCAAGGTGTTCACAATCTAGTAAGAAAACAGAATTTAAGCCAATCATTTCAATACTGAGATTATGCTAAAGAAGAGATAAGAGGATGACACCATAGATATTTGGACAGGTGCTTGACTCCACCAGAAGATCTTTCAACAGGAGATGAAAATCACCAGGCAGGAAGGGCGAGGAAAGCATTAGAAGTGGAGGTAAGTGGACTATTTATGGGCCTGAAGCCAGCAAATGACAGTTCAGATGTGTGCTTTCCAAAAGATTCTCTCCCCTGTGTTCTCATTCACTGTGGGATGAGTGCGAATTGGTTAAACCTATCCACAAAATATTTTAGCAAATTGTAACAAGAGCCTTAAAACATACTCACATCCTTTCAGTTAGAAATTCCGTATCTAGGAATCAGAGAGGCTGCCAGAAACTTATGTATGAGGAGGCTTATCATAGCATTATTTATAACCATGAAGAACTGGAAACAGCCTTTATGTTCAATAATGGGGTAATGGCTAAAGAAGTTATGGAATGTCCTATGTGTGTTGGGGGGGAGATGTATCGCCTTTTAAGAAATATTTCAAAACAAGCAAAAATTATTTCTAAAAATAATGTCAGTTAATAAAGTATCATCCTAGTTTTGTAATAAGAAAGTTAAAAAGTAGTTCTCAATGTTGGTTGTAATTTTCACCCATATCTTACTTTTCTGAAGGTCTTTCTTATTTTATACATACCAGACAACAAAGGGGAGGGAGTTTCTCTTTATCCTGTGTGAAATCAAAAGAACTGCTTTTTGTTTTCTTCCCTCTTAAGAGTGTGATCCAGGATTCACAAGTCACTCTCTTAAGTCATATTCTCTTTATGCTAGCCCGGCTGGTTAGAAAAGAAAGGGAGAGGCGCCTGGGTGGCTCAGTGGGTTAAGGCCTCTGCCTTCGGCTCCGGTCATGATCCCAGGGTCCTGGGATGGAGCCCCACATCCCACATCGGGCTCTCTGCTCAGCGGGGAACCTGCTTCCTCGTCTATCTCTCCCTCACCTGCCTCTCTGCCTACTTGTAATCTCTGTCTGTCAAATAAATAAATAAAATATTAAAAAAAAAGAAAAGAAAGGGAGACCAGGTGAAAAATGGAAGAGAAAGGAAGGATCCAGAAGTTGAACACTGACATGAGCACAGAGAAGGATGGTGGGAGAGTGGGGGTTGTGAGGACCCGAAGAAAGGGTGAAGGTTGTGTGCTGAGAATGAGTTACTGGGTTGAAGATTTTAGGGGTGAAGCACAGACACATCTATAAGGGTTCAATATAAGAAATGTCACAATGCAGCCCACCCTTAAATGTCAAATAAATGTCCCTCTGGATAACTAATGTTACAAAAGTTTGGAGGAGTTTGGTGGAGAGAGCCATCCTTTGGTCACATACATGTTTCAGTGAAGCTATTCCCCTAAAACCTCCCTTTAGACATCTTTGTCAGAGCAAATAATGGTGTAGATTATACTCTCCTGGCCATCCTTTCTGGGGAACTTAGTTATGAAGAGCTCAAAGAACGTCATTGTGAAGGGATTTTAACTAAGAGGAAAAGTTATACCAAAGTTATACGAAAAGTTATACAAAGAATATGATTGAAACCAATTTGAATCTAAAATACTATCTGAGAAAATTCAATCTCTGCACAAAAATTCACTTCACCCTTCAATATCTCCTATCCTTTAAAATGTATTCACATAAAATCTGCTTTACAAGAGAGAACCAGCCAGGAACATAGCCCAAGAAATTTACCACTAAATGGGGACACATATGTGTTTCAGTTCTTAGGAAAACTGTGCCTTGCTAACTTTCTCCCTGGATTTCTCGGTTCTCTGCGTTGAAGAGCAGGTGGTGATTTCTCTCTTTACCTACTCTTCTTGCTGTTACAGTTTCTGATTGTTAAGCACCTTCCCCACACCATTGCTATTCTGGGTTATATACATCTACAACAGCATCAAGGGATCTTTGGCTATCACTAGTTAAATGGATCAACACATTTACCCAACCACAAAACTCAGACCCTTCAGGGGTTTTCCAGTCAATTTTAATCTAATCAAACCTGACACTGGCAGATTTCCACTTCCTTTGTTCCTTGTGTAGACTTTGGTGTATGTGTGTTGGTCTCTAAAAGGGACAGAGGAGGCAGCTGTTGAAAAATGAGATTGACAGATTTAACCACGCAATTTGGTCTAATAGCTTTGATATGCTAAACTTGCTAGCTCCTCCAAGTGTACCTTTCTGATTTTGCATTACAACACCACACTGAATCCCTAAGGAAACCAGGGTTTTTTGTTTGTTTGTTCCTGTGTGTGTGTGTGTGTGTGTGTGTGTGTGTGTGCTTTAATTAGAAAGAAAAGGAAGAAGAGAAAGAAATGCAAACCAGTGAAACGCTCTTTTACATCATCTCCAGATTCATTCTGCGGACTGCAGGCCTTCACAAATCCCGGCCCACTAGAAATCTTTAAAAAAGGAGAAGCTGAGAATACAGATCATGTTCTGAAGAGCGAAAACAGGTGATGTCATAACGCACAGTCCTGTGTGGTCACAGCCAAGAGCGGGAGGGGAGCTGGGGCTCCAGTGAGCACGGAGCTCCGCGCCAGTGGTGAAGCTAGTTGTCTCCGGGGCCAGGAGGACACCGGTGGGGACCCGGCACCAATCAGGTTCTCGCTCGGCGCCTGCCTTTGTTCTCACTGGGGAGCAGGTTTCCGGGCGTCTAGCTTCGGGAACCCGCACTGGACCCGCACGCGCGTTGCTGGCCTCCTCAAGAGACTTGGCTACCCCTTCGCCTGTCCCCCCACACTCTGCCAGCCAGAGCTTTCCCCAATTACATGTGCCCTCTCTCCCTAGAGCGTGGACGCCAAAATCCTGACTCACCATTTTTAGCTTTGGAAGAGGCAAGTCCAGCCCAATAATTTACAGACGATTTGTTCTCTGAACCTTTCTTCCCGAGCAAGGCTCTGTGTTCTCCATGTTTCTGATGAACTCAGAAAGGACCGTTGGGTGAGAGGATAAACCTGCCTTTTTGGCCCTTTCGTGCTGGACAAATAAAGGAACTTTCACTGCTGAAAGGACTGCGAGAAGGTGCTTCAGATGGAGGAGGAAACCGCTAAACCCGAGGTTTTGTGTCCACCCGCCCCCCCCAACTCGATTAGTGGTGTAAATATATCTCAGACGTCTACCCCTACCCTCCTCCCCACCCAAGACTCAGGTAATTGGTCTTTTGCAAAACAAGGCTCAAGCAAGATACAAGATGCAGAAAGTTCTCTGAGATCCCTGGATGGCAAGCACTACGTGACTGCAGTCTTCTTTACAGCTAAGCTAAGATTCTGGCTAAGAGAAAGCCTAATCACTGCCCTGATAGTGTGAACGTTTTAGCTACCGCCTCTCTCCCGTCCCCAGCCTTTCTCAAGAAACCAGGAAATATTTAGCTCAGTCTGAGACCCTCTAGCGAGGCTCTAGCTCCCAGTTTTTTATCTCACTCTCCTTACCATTTTTGCAGGGACCTAGAAAAGGGGGCGTGGCTCGTCTTAGGGGAGGGGCTGGGCTTCCAGGGTTAATTTGCATACGACACACCCTCTTCCTCCTATTGGCGGAGCAGCACAAACTGTATTCCCTTCCACCCCACTACCTAACTAACCCGCCATCTCTCTCCAGTTCCGAGCCTCGGAGATAAACTTAACTTGCCCAGAGATTCAAGGCGTCCTCGGCCTCTGTGATTGGCCGGCGCGGCTCCCAACCGGGATCTGGTTGCTCATTGGCTGCGGGCTAGAGGCCCAGGGGCGTGGCCGGGGCTGTCCGAATGGCGGGAGGGGGCGGTACCGAAGCGTGGAGGTGGTGAAGGTGGTGGGGAGGCGGGGGCGGGGCAGCACTGAGGCGCTGCGGCGGCGGCGGAGGCGGCGGCAGCGGTGGCGGCTGCTCGTCCTAGCCTGGCGGGGGCGGGGGTCTGGAGGATGGGGGCGGGAGGAACAACGGGCCGGTGAGGAGCAGCCGCCGCCGTCTCCCCCGGTGCTTCGGCAGCCGCAGCGGTGGTCGCCTCCCGCAGCGCCGCTCGCTCTCGGGCCGTCGCCTCCCATCCCGACATCCCGCCGGGTGGAGGCTGAGGCTGAAGCGCAGCCGGCGGCAGGGGGACGGTCCGATTCCGCAGCGGCGCGGGCGGCCGCAGTAATACCCGCCCCGACACCGCCGTCCGTCTTCGCCTTCGGCGCCCGCAGCCAAGATGAACCGGGGCGGCAGCAGCCCGTCGGCCGCCGCAAACTACCTGCTCTGTACCAACTGCCGGAAAGTGCTGCGGAAGGTACGGGCTCGGCCTGGGGTCCAGCCCGAGAGGGGCGCTTCCTGCCGGCGGGTCTCGGGCTGCTCGGCCCCGGGGCGCACTGTTGGGGCGAGGCTCAAAGGGATCCCGCGGCACCTTCCCCACGCCGGGACCGAAGAAGGGGGCGTGGGTTGAGGGTGGAGGTTTGCCCTGCTGCGTTTTATCTCCGCCGGGACAGATGCTAGTCCCGAGGGGTTGGGGATTTTTTTTTCTTTCCGATTTTCTTTTTGCTGCCAGTAGTCTGTTTTTCGGCTCACCTCCCTGCCTTGCCACCTCCGGCCTGCTCCTCGGGCGGAGAGAGGGAGCGACCGGTTCGATTCTCCTCCGGGTGCTGTGGATGGAGGTCGGTGCGGAATCTGAACAGCCTGGTCTGGTCTTGAGGAACCTGGCTCCCTCTTTGCTGTGTGGCTAACTCTTGGCGGGGGTGGTTTTTGTTTATTCGGTCGTTTCTGCCTTTCTTGTGCGCTGTCCCTTAGCACGCCTTTTTGCATTCTCCTGACGGCAGTCTTGTGTCTATAGTTCAGTCTTAAAAGGAACTGGTAAAGCAGCTTGAACTTTATGCCCATGGGAAATGCTATTCGACCTTACAGTTCCTCTGGGGTTGGGGGAGGAGGAGACAGAGGTGGACGACGTGGGTTATCACTCCTCGGCAACCCCCCACCCCCCGCCCCGTGTAGGTCCAGAAAAATCAGACGTGCAATCAGCTTATTGCTTCCCCGAGTGACTGATAGAAAGTTTACTCCAGAATTGTTTAGCTTACTTGGCTTAATCACTCCGTTAAGGGGTGGGGGAGGGGAATGAGAAGATGTTGCTTTAGACCGAGAAAAGCTTTTAATCAGATTTTAACGGCCTCCACTGGGTAATATAATAATCAGTTTCTTTTTCTCCAAACTGTATTTTTACATTTCATTAAGTGGAAACAGTAGTTGAGGTGCTTCTGTTTGTCCAGTACAAATGAATTAAAATTGCTGAGCTGTGCAAAGGCATTGGGACTGAAAGACTAAGACGAATACGACACCGTTTTTAGTCAGTTTCTCCAAATACAGTGCAATTGGGATTGTTATTTATAAATTAAAAATAGAAAGCATGTAAGTAAGCAAGCTCAAATATTTGCGCTCTTTGTCCAAAAACTGTTTTTCTTCCTCTGTGGGTCAGGCCAAGTGCCAATCAAAGTTGTTTTTCAAGCTTCTTTTCCCTGCAGTAGGGCTGCTGCTTTTTTCCCCCCACTATTTTGAGAGCATGAAGAAAGCAAAAGGATTGCAGATTTGAAGTTAATAGAACGGTTAAATATGCCTTAAATTTTGTTTATTGGATATGTTTCTCTTGAAACAGATTTTTATTAAATGTGCATGTTGAGTATGTGCAGTTATTTTTTTCCATAAACTCTGGGATCAAATTACAGTTGATACTTGCTCAGCTCATTGTAGGGCAGCTTGTGAGAAATGTAATGGATCAGAAGTGCAGATCAGCTTAGTTGAATGTTAACTCTTTCACTTCAGGGTCAGATGTCATAGGAAACTAGCTTTAAAAAAAATTATTATTATTATTTCCTGATTTCAAAAGTGGTAAGTTATGTCTCTAACATGAAAAAATTGTTGGTTGAGACACATCTGATTAAACTCAGGCCTGATTAAAATAACAGCTAGTTGTGTTGTGTTGTTTTGTTTTGTTTTGTTTTAACTGAATAAGGAACAAAAGGACTATATTGATTTTGACTTTTTTTTTTAATGGCTCTGGCAATTTGGTAGGCTAATAAAAAAATGTTTGGAGGTGATATTACGCTTCAAAATCTAGTTTTTCTTTTAAGAGAACCATGACTATGGATCCATCACTCTTTGCTGGCATTCTTTATATCTATCTCTTAGCTTTTAAGAAACTATATTTGCCTAGAAAGAACATCCTCATTTCTAGTCATTCTTAAAAGAAAGAGGTATATGGAAAATGGATATTCACCATTTTCATATTTTGTAATTGCTATGTACCTTTGCCAATATTCCAGCTTTTAGTAACTCTAAGGTATTTAATATTGATTCATGCAGTAGCATGAAATAACTTTAGATGGAAATGGGATTGTTTGAGCCAGTTATGACATGACTTGGCAATATTTGTAGCTTTTAAAGAGTGCTATTCTTAAGTGCTCTTAAAAGATATCAAGTGTTTAGCATTTTAAATTCTTCACCATTCTAAAATTAGCATGTATGAGTTTATTTCTAATAAAGATGATTTTCTTTTTGATAGAAACTATATAACTTTAAAATTCATCTATAACTCTGAAAGTGTGATTCTTTTAATTTATCTTGTTTTCCACTTAATAAAGTGTTCAGTAATAACCAAGTGAGTCATAGCATTTTGAATTTTAGTTCAGTTCATAATGAAGAATGAAACTCATGCACACCCAGTGTGAATTACTCTTTGCTGTTATAATCCTCATTAATGATGGGGAAAGAGTCACCTTTTATGTGGCATGAAGCTTTTTTCTTTAAGTAGCTTAATTTGTTGCAATGTGTTGAATTTGGGGGGAGGGGACTTCAAAAGGAACTGGATTCACCGTCAATGAAATAACTTGATTTAAACAATGTCCCAAAATTGAATTATATATTGTATGAGAGTCACATTCATTATTAGAAGTGCTTTTACAATTTTGATTCAGTGTCTTCCAAAGTAGAAAGACTTCTTAAAATATTGAATATGCCTAATTTGGTAGCCTAGGTTAGTAAAAAGAATATATTTCCCATACAGGGAAACAAATGAAGGAACAACAAACTATCCTCACATCTATAACTCATTCTAAGTTCTGTTATCAATGAAATAATTCAATAAAGTTTTTAATAAAAAAGGAAATGCTTCCACTTACTTTGGAAAAGTTAATGAGTTCTGAAGTAAAATACATGTTTCTTGAAGAAATTCTGGTGACAACTGGATAAATTTCAAAGTGGAGTACCAAACTGCATTAAGGTAGGTAACTGTCAGTCCACTAATCTTCTGATGAATGAAAGGGGGCATATTACAATGTTTTTGAGTATGGAGCTGCCAGTGCTAGTGAAGTGAATAAAATTGCACTTTAATATTTAAAAATTCTTAATGTGTTTAGGTAGTTCTAGAGATAGATTTTTGTTGGGTATCATATTTTTCCACCTTGTTTCTAAAAGATTTTATTTATTTATTTGACAGACAGAGATTACAAGTAGGCAGAGAGGCAGGCAGAGAGAGAGGGAGAAGCAGGCCCCCTGCTGAACAGAGTCCAACGTGGGGCTTGATCCCAGAACCCTGGGATCATGACCTGATCCCAGGATCCTGGGATCATGACCTGAGCTAAAGGCAGAGGCTTTAACCCACTGAGCCACCCAGGTGCCCCTCCACTTTGTTTCTATAATCAATTATTTTGGCAACTTTTTGGTGGTTTTTAAGTGAAAGGACTCCAAAAATAAAATGGGAAATACTAAATTGAACCATATGAACCTCACTTTTATAGTTAAAATTGCCAATAGGTTCATTTTATAAATAGAAATTATTTTATAAGGTTCATTCAATAGAATGTAAAATGTAATTGCTTTGGCTGATTTTTGTAGCTGTACTCTTGGTTAATTAGGTTTCTTATATATATGGTTTTTTTTTGATTGTCAAAACCAGTTTTTTACTTATTTTATCTTAACTAGGTAGAAATGAAGCAGTGAATTTATGATAGCAAACCATTATACAATGGTTTTCAAGCTGCTTTTTAGGAAGCCCTAAAATGCATTTTTAAATACAATTACACTTATCCTTAAGTCATAACTTCAAAATACAGCTACCCCAAAATATGTTTTACCAAATTTTAACAAATTGTTTTGAAAGTTATCTTTTGTTACAAGATTATTATGTGCAGGCTGTGAATTAAAGCTTTTTCTGCTGTGCTTGTACATGTATTTGAATCTTTTTGTTAATATGCTATTGATAAGAAAGATGGTTAAAAAAAAATCCTTCCACGTGTATCTACTCATGTTATATTTCTACTGTTAGAGTTTGTTAACAAACTTCCTGTTAACAGTAATTGTTACTTCATAACTAAAACACATTAAAATCATTGTTTTGTAAATTTATATGTTGCATAGTTCGGATCCAATTGAAATTTCATTTGTAAAAGGGATTCTGTTGCTTCTCCCACCTTCCCACCCCCTGGGAACTGCCAAAACATATCTTCTAATGTAGTGATGTGGGAAGCCACTAGATGTGCTCATGGTCTCTGATAGATCTTGTAGTTTGGTACATCTCTGGCAGGTCTTTTAATTTGGGGCAAATTAGTTAATTTCCTTGAAGACAAGTTTTCTTCTATAAAAATGTAGATAATTTCTGTTTGACTTAAAGGTTGCTGCATAGCTCGAGAGAGAGAATGTATATTAAAGTGCTTTGTAAACCATAAAGTGTAACTTATAAATATAAGAAACATATGAGCCTATTTATTTTTCCAGGTCACTGTAGTTCTTTGTGAGTTACAGCAATATATTTTAGCGCATAGTGAGTAATTTGGTTAGTTTTCACTTTTCTGTCCTTTTTAACTATAATGTCTGTAAATGAGAGGTAAAGATACTATACTTTGGTTAGAATGATCAGCATACTGGTTTTTGATTTGCATATTTCTATTTATACCTACTCCTCCCCCTCTTACATACTAATCCAGTGCATTGCTTTTATTTTTTTCAATAATTAGATAAAATGAAATCACCTTTTCAACACTTGGGAAGATGAGGAAAATTAATATTTAGTTTGAAAGGACTAAAATGTCAAAGATGACTATATTTAATAGAAGTTGGGGATATCTAGGGTAAAGCAAAGAATTAGTAGTTCTAATTTAGGAAAAGAGTTATGGGAGGAAAGGTGTCAGTCTCTTCTCCCCATCTCTACCCCTTTTCCCTTTTGAAAGTATTGGGTAATAACTCAAGTTTTGTCTAGACTTTCACTATTTTTAGAGTGCTTTCACATTATCTCAGTTGCTTCTCACAGACAGAAAATTTAAGTGCTGTGACCTCTATCCTACAACTAGTAAAAGGGTCCATTTAATTCTTAGAACCACTCTGTAATAAAACAATATTCTTATGGTCCCCTGCAGTATTGAAGCTGCCAGGGAATATCTTCAGCATCTGTGAACAGCTCTAGATCCCCCAAACACTCTACCTGGCCATTCTTTTTCTTACTGGCAATGAATGTAGTCAGTGGTTCTTCAATGAGCAAGAATGCTCATTTTTGAGCAAATGTTTATCAAAAGCCTACATGGATGAAAGATCCATTGGAAGTGCAAGCAAGGCAAATAGATTTTAATATAATAGGGTCGAGAAGGTTCAGTTTCCTGATAGAGTTTCAGATTTCACGTTGTAAGGAACTGTTAGGAAGCTCAGCTTGTGGAGTTTTGGTGTGCTATCAAAGAAGCATATTCACAGTTAACTCCTTCATTTTCCAATTACTTAATGTGTGTGTGAGGCCAGATTTTCCTCGCATACTTCAATCAAAACATTGCAACGGATTGAATACAGAATCAGATATAAAATTCAGCTGTCTTCTATTAAACAGATACTAAAGAGATCTGCAAGCCATAAATGTCACTCTGCTCACTGTTTTTTTGTTTTGGAAAATAAAGTTATTTTCCTAAAAATTTGTGCCGTATGTTAACATGTAATGGATTTATTATTTTAAGTGAATTAACATTTAACATTTTCTCAGTTTTAATTCCTAATACAGTAAATATTGACAGTTATAACCCATACACAAACAAAATTTCTTTGGTTTCCTCTGAAATTTTTAAGAGTGTGAAGGAATTCCAAGACCAGAACATTTGAGAACTGTTGAGCCAGAGTTCATATACATGTATGGTGCATATAAATGTAATTCTCAGGAATCTATGGGGAAAACAAAAGGCAGATACAGCTCTCAGAAAATGTAGATGAGGCCAACCCAGTCACCTCTATTCTGTGTGAGGATCACTTGCAGAGGCTGCCTAACACCTTTTCAGTGACATCGTAGAAGCTTCTCCATTCTCGCAGTAAGGGTTAGGCTAACTAGAAATGATCTTTACTTTTCGTGAGCATCCCCTTACCTGGTAAAAACCAGGGAGGGGGGAAAACCACGTCTCTGGCTCTGAGAGAATATTCTAAGTACTCTGCAATGAAGAATGGTCAGATCCAAAGATTATGTCCATTGTGTTCTAATCAGTTGGCTCTTGGCTGAAAAGGAAAGGCTCGGAGTAGCCAGGTTAGCCTTTTTTCTTGAAAGTTGAGACATGTGGGAGAAGCAACAGAAGAAGAGACAAGAAAGAATCAGAGAAGTATTACTGCAGACTGCTGATAACAAGTATTGCTAGAATAAAGGAAAAGAAAACCACCACTGTAGATAGGAGATAGGACAGTGCTGAATGTGGGAGTCTCTAAATACTGCAATCCTCAAAGACAGAGGGCATTTTCTATTTTGTGTGTAGGCGGTGCAGGTTACTCTGTCCACATAAGCTACAACAGACAGCCACCTGCCATTCAGTGTGGTCTTGAAGGCATGGGCATAAGGCTCTATTCATTCAATCAGATCTGGTGAGACCTGTCAATGACTACCAGTATCTAGACTATCCCTACGATACCACTGTGTTGGGGGGTGGGGGAGGAGGTGGGATTCACCCATATGCAGTAAGTACATGGTAAAACCCAAATGATTGGTGATGTGTCCCACACAGTTACCTTAAGTGCATAAGTAGATAAGGTATAAACTACTTAAAAATATATACTATACCATCTGAGTCTATGGTTAACAGGTAGAATTCTGATTTACCTTTCAAAAATCTTCAGAACTTGTGACATCTCCAAAGGGTTTCCTGATATTTGAACCACTTTCCTTCTAGCTCCTCAGGACTGCTGTTCTGCCCAAATATACTGCATTTATCACACTTAACACATTAAACTGTAATTAACAATTACTTACATATATCTTTCCCCTACTAGGTTTCCTCTTATTTAGGATCTAGTTAACAGAAAGTTTATTTTTAGCAAAATTAGAATTCTCATTTAAAGATCTGTTGCTCTTATAAACATTGGCAGTATACTTATATTGAATATAATATAATCTGATAAAATGAGAACTTCTCTCATTTTCCAAAATAGGTTTGATATTTGTCTGATATGTCTGGTCTTTACAGTCATATTTTGTTCTCTATGAAGAAAGAACACTTTGAGAAGTTCAGTGGCAAAGATGACTTTACCATCTTCATGACCATGGGAATGTTTCAGTGAAATATGCTATGTTTTGGAGGGAGTTCAGATAGGGGGTGAGAATGTCAGTTCACTAAGAGGGTCAGGACAATGGCCTTAGCTATTGGTTCTTTTCAGAAATGTAAAATAGCCGTTGCTTTTTTATGGACATATACTCTACCTCCTGGAATGTGCTAGGTTCTGTAAGGGATGGCAGTTTTGGAGTACTAAGGGCATACCTTCAAACTTCCAAGATTCTCTGTAGGCCCCCTTCTAAGGTTCTTTTCACATATTCCAGCTAAGCCCTTCCCTCTTCCACTTCCCCCAAGCCCTTTATTTTGGAAATCTCCCAACCCAGCTGTGATCCCCTTGGCCAGTAAGCACTCCCTTGGTAACTGAACCAGACAACTGTTCCTGGGCCTGGACTGCCCCTTAGTTAGCCTTTACTTTTTTAGATCCACCCAGAAGTGAGTCACTTTTTGGTCCATGGGCCAGGATATTGACTGCCCCCGGAGGGACACATGAATATTATGGGATGTTCCGTGGTGGTTTGGAATAACCTTGCATTTTGTTGCTCAAAGCGTCCAATAAGGAGTAACGGACATTTTACCTTACATTTCATGAAGAATGTATTAAACATATATATGAATAAGGGTGAACAAGTATAAAAATGGCTGATTTAGGGCCATGTTATTTCTTGCACCAGAGATTTCTTAGTGTAAAATATACATTTGAGTGAGACTTATTTTTTCTACTAATTAACAACTACTTGTAGTGGAGGTAGGTATATGTTCTCATTTCTAGGTACATATTTTATTTTTACATCTCCCTCTATTGCAAAGATGAAACTAGTTGCTTGAAGAAGTGGAATTTCTCTTTCTAGTTATAGATATAGGCTGAATATTGAGAAGCCTGAAATTAACCTCCTGGGTAACTAAAGCTGGATTCTGTGAAAGATTATTGTAATTACCTGAGATCATGACTCTTAGTCTTGAAGTATTTTATAATGTCAGTAACAATACTAGCTTCTTCTTCTTTCTTTTTTAAAGCTTTATTTATTTGACAGAGAGAGGGAGCACAAGCAGGGAGAGGGAGAAGCAGACTCCCTGCTGAACAAGGAGCCAGATGCAGGGCTCGATCCCACACGCCCAACTGACTGAGCCACCCAGATGACCCACTAGCTTCTTTTGAATACCTCCTGTGTGCCATAAACTTAACTATTTAAGCCCTACATATGTATCACATTTAATCATCATGATGAGACTATAAAGAATTATTACATTTTATAGTTGAAGAGTTAGGGCTCAGAGAACTTTAATTACTTGTTTAAGGTCATAGTACCAATAGGTGGTAGACTCAGGATTTGAAGCCAGATCTGTCTCCTTATACAGATACAAACACTGAATTTCCTTACATTCCACGTTTTCTTTATGGAACAACTTTTACAAAATGTTAAATTAATAAAACTTACTAGGACTTGATTCATCAAGAGATTAATAGGGATTTCAAATTCAGATATTTTCTACTTTATTTTTATATTAGAAATGCAAATTTCTTTAAAAGATTAAATCAATTGACAAATTGAGATTCCCATGGACAGTTTTGGCCTATCTAGTTAGCTCTGTTATCTAGATCTGTTGTTAATTATTTGATCATTCTTCCTAATCCCAGGATGTATTTTTCCTAAGTTTTCAGCAAACATTGACCTATTTCTTTTGCCAATCAATCATTCATTAGTTCAGCAACACTGATGCATTCAATACTGCTGACATAGATCTGACACAAGACACAGTCTAGAAATATTTTGAGTGTTTTTTTCTTGAATAGGCCTCTCAAGAAATGTTCTCAATTTTTAGTGACATTTTGCAGTAAAAAAGAGTTATTTATGAAGATGTAACATAAAAGCTCATTTCCACCATTCTTTTTGGCTTTCTGTGGTAAGGCAAAAATGATGCTAAAAGGAAGCCCAGATCCTGGGACTGGTGTCCCGCTACTGGCCTCCCCTTACCTACCTTTTGTATGTGACATCTACAGAAGACTTACAGAGGAGTTAGTTACCATTGTTACAAAGGGTTTATGTTGGGGAGAGGAGTTTGTGGGAAGATGTGGTCCTGCTATTTATAAATTAGAACTCTTGAGAGTCTGTCCATAGAAACACAGTAAGATATCTAGTTAACTACTATTAATATTACAGTTATATTCAACATGCCTTTACTGATTAGCTTGGAAACCTAACCACTAGGTATAACATTGTCTCCAGGGGAAATTGCATTCCAAAATCTAAATAACTGCTTCACTGGAGGGCTTTCCCAACTTGCATGCTTAACAGTAAAAAGGGTAAATGATTTTGACCAAAAATATTTTGTCATATGTTCCCTCTGAGACTACGGTTATTGTGTCTAACAGGAAAATTCCATGGATGCAGTTCTACCCAGTATTCAAGTAACAGTTGAAATGAAGAAGGGGATAAATATTGGGTGATGGTGAGGTGTTGGGATAACCAAGGGCCCAACATCAAGCTGGCTTATCCTTGTATGCTTTGTACTTTTTTCCTATGGCTCTGGCCCAGCACAGTTCATTTTAAGTTGGGTGGGATATTTTTTACTTTACATTTTGTCTTTAAGGTAATATAAATGAAAAAAAATTTTAATTCCTCAGAAAGTTTCCTTCTTTATGTGAAATTAGGGATTTAACTTGTATATCATAATTTTGGGGGTATAAATTAATAAAGGAAAACACACCCAGCAAATTTACTCCACCAAAAAGGGAGTAAAACAAAAATCACCTAAACTAAAGGTATCTCAGCACTAAATCCCAAGAAATATTCAAATTCTTTTCTATAAACCTTTTTGTATAATATATTAGCTGAAATTAGTGAATTCTTGGGGGGTGGAGAATACCTATTTGTGTTGTACTTTTATTTTTTTAATAGAGTATGACCTATATAGTTAATACTCTTGTAAGCTATTGGTAGCTATTAAGATAACCACGAGGTCTAGGTTTTAATATTTTTTAGGCAGAGTGCATTGTTGAATACCCAAGACTAGTATGAACTCGTAAGTGTTCTTATATGCAAGAGACCTACTTAGTATCTAGTGCCCTTAAAAATGGGGGAAAATATATGTTTAGGCAAATATGAATGTGAAAACAATTCTCTTTTTCCATAAAAATACATATGTTGGGGACACCTGGGTGGCTCAGTTGGTTAAGCAGCTGCCTTCGGCTCAGGTCATGATCCCAGCATCCTGGGATCGAGTCCCGCATCGGGCTCCTTGCTCAGCAGGGAGCCTGCTTCTCCCTCTGCCTCTGTCTGCCTGTGCTCACTCTCTCTGACAAATAAATAAATAAAATCTTTAAAAAAAATACATATGTTGCCATTTTTCACTTATTCTGTATCTCAATGTTACTACTCCTTCATGGCCTTCATACTTTTAAACAGGCAAGAAATGTAAAGGCTGTTAACATTTATAAATCACCACATATTATATGAATATCTGTCATTCTTTTATATATTCATTCAGCAAACCTCAGATGCTCCTACCTGTTAGGTACTGAAAACACAGACAGTGAGGACATCAGGGTTCTTGGCGTAAGCTGGGTGACGGTACAGCCTACATCTGGATCTCCGAAAGAGAGCTTCATGATTATGTCCCTCATTTGACAGTTGGTATAAACAGTGTTTGGCAAATTTCTTCTGCAGAGGACTAGATAGTGAATATTTTAGGTTCACAAGCCCAAAGTGAGGCCTAGGTAGTTTCCGTGCAACAACAACTCCACCCTGTCTTTGGATGGCAAAACCAGCCATAGACAACTCATAGAGAATAAGCATAAAATGGGAATGTATATATTTTAATAAAAAAAGAATTGTTTTTACATTTTTATTTGCCTAAACATATATTTCCCCTCATTTTTAAGGGCACTAAATACTAAGTATGCCTCTTGCATAAAGGAATACTTAGGAATGGATGTGGCTTTTATTCTGATAAAACTTTGTTTATGGACACTGCAGTTGTAATTTTGTATTATTTTCCCATGTCATGAATATGCTTTTGGGTTTTTTTTTCAATTATTTAAAAATATAAAACCCAGGCAGTAAAAAAAGAGACGGCAAGCTGTATGTAGCCAGCAGTCTAGCTAGCTGACATCTTGGTGTAGGGGACAGTGCAAGGAAGTTGGCGTCAGAGGTCAAGATTAGCTGACCTTTCTGGATTGTGCCTGCTCATTAGTAACATATAGATAGTATATTACCTCCCTAAAAAAAAAAATTCCTATATCATTCAAACTGTATTTTCATTAGTGTGCAAAATGAATCCAAAGCTGACTATGAATAAACAGCATATCTGCAAAAATATCTAATTAGAATGACCTGTCTTTAGTACCTGGATGGATAACATAATTTGGATCTATCCAAAGTAAAATTTCAAAAAATCTGTAGATACTAAATATCCTTGAAAGCAGGCCATTAAGCACTTATAAACACAGAGTCCTTTTTTTTTTTTTTTTTTTAGCTCTTTTGCAGTAACTCCATGTCACACCTTGTTGGGGTTTTAGTAGGAGAACCATTATATATTCCACAGCCCTACATTTTAATTACAGTTACATTTTGAGAATTTTGCAAAACCTAGCTAACGAATGATTTGATTTGAGAGACCATAGTGCAAAACTGGTTGCTTAAGATTCTGAATGTGTTCTGTGGGCTGGTCAGAGTCCCCATGTTAGGGTTTCAGAGCTCTGTCATCCATAGTGTCTTTGAGGTCTTGAGTGAGTAGAATATAGGATAGTTCCCTAGACATTTCTTATGACTACAGATGGGCAACGCAACATGCATCATACTTTTCCTATAGTGAATTTTAAAGTGTTGAACTCACTGTCTTAATTCCCTAACTACTTTGCTCCACCAACATTAACACAGTGGCATTCAAGTACTGTGTCATATGGTAAGTGAGACAAACATGTACTCCAGAGCTGACAAGGGTAGTACCCGAGTGCTGGGATGGGCAGTATGTGTGAGGAGAGGGTAATTCAGTGGAAACAAACCCATTCTCTGCTGAGCAGAAGTGATGGCTGTCAATAATTCAAATATGGAAAATTGTTAATTATTCAGGATACTTTTTAAGATGAAGAGTTCTAATTTCACACAAAGTATTTAGTCAGTGAATATAAAATGGCACCATTTACCAGGGTTGCACCTTTATAAAAGTATCGGTATATGATGTCGTCCGTGGTTGAGATCTAATGATGTCTAGAGCAATGACAAAGCCAGTACCAAGTGCAAGATTCAGACCCTGAATCAGAATTTTCATTGAAGTGAAGATTGACAGACAAGCTATGCATTTTAATATTGTGTGCTTCATACTAGATCTGGTAGGGAGTTCTTTTGGCCAACTCTTGTTATGATTGCATATTGTTATGATTCTATATGGGAGACTTAAATTTATATAACCCAAGTACTGATATGTATGATTATGCTTATCTAGTTCTCTTTTATAGTGTGAAATAATCACTAATCTGGTATTCTTGGTTTTGTTTTATTTTTAAAGTATAATTGATATACATTATATTAGTTTCAAGTGTACAGCATAATGCTTAGACCTTTGTATACCTTGCTAAACGATCAGCACAATAAGTCTTGTTACCACCTGACACCACACAAAGTTATGACATTTTTTTTTCTTGTGATGAGAACTTTGAAGGTTTCCTTTCTTAGCAACTTTCCATTTTGCTGCCAGTAGTCACCATGCTATATATCCCATCCCCACTACTTATTTATTTTATAGCTGGAAATTTGTGCCTCTTGATTCCCATGACCAATTTTGTCCACCCCTCCACTGTCTTCTCCCCTGTATCTCTCCTCTCCACCAATCTAGTCTCTGTATCTATGAGTTTGATTTTTTGTGTGTTAAATTTTTTTTTAGATTTCCAACAGGTAACTGAAACTATACAGTATTTGTCTTTCTCTGTCTGACTTATTTCACATGGCATAACACCCTCAAGGTCTATCCTTGTTGCAGATGACAAGCTTTCAGTCTTTTTCATGGCTGAGTGGTAGTCCAGTGTGTGTGTGTGTGTGTGTGTGTGTGTATACATATATGTATATATATATATATATGACATCTTCTTTGTCCATTCATTCATTGATGGTTATTTAGGTTATGTCCTTGTCTTGGCTGTTGTAAATAATGCTTTGGTGAACTAGAGATGCAGATATCTTTCTAGGTGTTAGGCTTGTTGTTCTCTTAAGATAAACACCCAGAGGTGGAATTCCTGGATCATATGACAGTTCTACTTTCAATTTTTTTGAGGAGCCTCCATACTGTCCTCTGTAGTAGCTGTTTCAATCTACATTCCCACCACCAATATACAAGGGTTCCCTTTTCTTCACATCCTCACTGACACTTGTTATTTCTTGTCCTTCTGATGATAGCTATTCTGACAGGTGCGAGGTGATATCTCATTGTGGTTTTGATTTATTTGCATTTCCCTGGTGATGAGTGGCATTGAGCATCTCTTCATGTGCCTATGGACCATCTGGATGTTTTTGGGAAAATGTCTATTTAGATCCTCTGCTCATTTTTTAAATTGCATTGTTTGGAGGTTTTTGTTATTGTACCAGTTTTTTATATACTTTCAGTATTAACCCCTTTTCAGATATATGATTTGCAAATATTTTCTCCCATTCAGTGGGTTGCCTTTTTATTTTGGTTTCCTTTGCTGTGCAGAAGGTTTTTAGTTTGATGTAGTCCCACTTGTTTATTTTTGCTCTTGTTGCCTTTGCCTTTGGAGTCAGATTTAAAAAAAAAAAAAAAACAAGAATTATGTCAAAGAGCTTACCACCATTGTTTTCTTCTAGGAGTTACATGGCTTCTGGTTTTACGTTCAAGTCTTTCATCCATTTTGAGTCAGTTTTTGTGTATGCATTAGGATAGTGGTCCAATTTCATTCTTTTGTGTGTGGCTGTCCAGTTTTCCCAGCACCAATTTTGGAAGAGATTGTCCTTCCCCACTATATGTTCTTGCCTCTTTTGTCATAAAGTAGTTGACAATATATGCTTGGGTTTATTTCTGGGCTCTCTATTCTGTTCTATTGATCTACATATATGTTTTATGCCTATACTATACTATTTTGATTACCAGAGCTTTGTAATAGATGAAATCAGGGAGTGTGATCTTTACTCTTTTCTTCAAGATTGCTTTGGCTGTTCTGGATCTTTTGTGGTTCCACATAAATTTTAGGATTGATGCACTTGGTTTTCTAAAACAAATCCTATGATGTAAAAGCAGCTATTCATCGAAAATAATTTACTTTTAATTGATGGTAAGCTTTTAAAGGTAAGTACATCTATGTGTTTTTTTTCTTTTGTTTCCTTTACTAATGGTCTTTATTAAAGCTGTTGCAGAGAACATGTTTGTCACAGTGGCAAATTGAAAGAATTGATCATTAATGAGTACCTTGATGATAACTCCACTTAACTTCAGATACTTATAGAGACAGTTGAATTTTTAAAAAAACTGAGTAAGAAACTCACTCAGAATCCTACTGTCAGTATGCTATCAGGTGTTACAACTTTTGTTTTAGAATGCCACTAAAGTCTGAACTTGCCCTGCCTATACATTTTAACAGTTTTAGCTTTTAATAAACCAGAGTGTTACCATTTTTCAAAGGTACTCTGATGTCATGAGAATGAAGTAGTTTGTCCACCGGTACTTCTAGCTAGCTCATTACTTTGTCAGTGACAGGTATGCATTTCATACCCATAAAATAGTAGAGGAGTATATTGTTATTATAAAAGGATGCTTTTTATTCTATCTTTATAGTCATTTTAATGCATTTTAGTGTTTATGGATAATCAGTTATTTGACAGAGCTGTAGAGCACTTGAAAATCAAAATGCAATGTGCTGTCAGTTGTAGATCAATCTATTCAAGATAAGGAATGTCTAAAATGAAAATGTAAGCCAGTGGGAAAGCTAGATTGAACTCCCAGAAACGTGATACACACGTTTTCTGGAACATAAGTAAATGCATAATTGGTTTATTATTTCTAAGTTATTTCTAAGAAAAAATTTACATTCAATTACTAAGTTTCTCTGCATAAGTTTATAGAAGACATTGCTTTTCAAGGCCAGTTGAATCCACAGGAGACACAACCTTTTTTTGTTGGTCAAGGGTTTGTTTTCCTGAATGTCATTATAACCCCAGCAGCTGCCTAACCACTGGATAACAAGTGTTAGGAATTAACTTGGTTTTGATTGAATGGATATCCTTTCCAAATTGCTAAGATTGACTGTCCTCCCCCACACCCACCCCTGAGACCAAAGCTGTTGTTTTATTTAAAATGGTTTCTTTGGGAAAAGATGGAAGTGATATATTAACAGAATAACAATTCTGTAAGCTAATAAGCCTATTTAATATCCAGGATAATGGTTCTTGAAGTGTGGTCCTGGAATCAGGAACATCAGCATCACCTGGGAGTTTGTTAGAAATGCACTATTTGGGGCCCTGACCCAGCTCTGCTGAATCGGGAATTTTGGAGGTGAGGGCTGCCCATCTGTATTGTAACAACCCCTCCAGGTGATCCTGATGTGTTCTTAAGGATCGAGAACCACTGGTCTACAGTTATTAACCAAATGCTTCTACAAATCAAAATTGTGTGTATCCATTTTATTTCCAATATGCATTATCGATTGAGAAATGGGGTAAGAAGAGAAACTGTTTCAAATTAAGTCAGTACGAAATCCCTACTTTTTATGGATAATAAAGAGTATCAGCTCTAGAATCAGAAAGATTTCTTTGCCTGTTTAAAAAAATATAGATTTGAGACCATCTGGTACAACATGCTCTTACCCTAAGAAATATAATGTCTTATTTTATTGTTGCTGGATTCTGAACTTTAGCTTAAGGGAAAAAAAGAGAGTTGGGTTTTAGAAGCTATTTTATGACTGAACTCAAATGAAAAAATCTTTTGGAATTGCTTATTTACATAAAAATAGTGTTTTGGCACCAACATTGATAGATTTGGATGGGTCTCACCATCTTAAATTATTTTTATTTCACAAAAGATTATAATTTTGGACCTTTTTTTTCTGAAATAGAAAGAGAAGTGATAATATTTGTCCTAAAGATAAATTTAAGATTGAAAGATTGGAAGTTTTTGATTGTTTTGTTTTGTTTTGTTTTGTTTTGAGTATCTTAGACAAATTTAAACATATGTGTAAATTATGGATAGTCCTCTTTACCTATAAACTGGTAGCTTACTCTTCAATTACAGATGGGATGTCAGAAAGCCAAATCAGGAAGTCTGAAAATTAACACGAAGGAAACTTATGGAATGTCTCTTATACGTGGGCTTTCTATAAATCCAAAGGATAAAAGGTTGCTCTTTGAAAGGAAAAATTGCTTGAGTGAGTTGCAGTTCTCTCTAGGATAGTAAATAGAAATAATTTTACCTTCTTATTTGGTTGCATATAATTTTGAGGTAATGGGAGTTTTTCTCTTATCGTCTCTAGCTTAGTGGTAAAATCTAACCTGTGTTGACCTTTCTCAAGAAAAATAACAAACTGTATTAAATTGCCCCCTACTCCTAAATTTCCATTTATGTGTTTGCTGCCCCCAGAACCATATGTAATTACTTAATTCTAACCCATGGAGAGTGATGCTTTTCTATTGACCACTTTTCTATCCTTCTGCGAGGAAAGGACTAATATAGTACCTTAAATAGAACTGTCTCCATGGCAATGGGCAGTCAGCTTTTGACTTTGAGACTCATAAAAAAGGAAATTTAGAAAGGCATTTTCATGGTCTAAAATAGCAGTGCAGCAAAAGGAAGGTATGAGAATATTTCCTGTCAGTTATTGCCTGTCTGATGAATCTAGCATAACATTTTTTTTTTTTACATAGCACTTTTAAACTGAGCATTTCAAAATGCTATACAACAATCTTCCCTTAATTAAGGAGCAATAATTATTATCTTCAGATTAATGGAAAATTTGAGCAGCTCAGATGTAAGTTTAGGATTAGGGCCCCTGTCTGAGAAAAAAAGGGTTGCCTAGCTCTAGTTGTAATTTTATTCTCATAAAGAATAAAAATACTAAATTATGGGTCATTCTTGATTATATTTAAATAGAATTCTCCGGGGAACACTGGAAGCAGTGACAAGATTAAAAATAAAGGCAACACTTCGTGCCTATTTTTTCCCCCAACTGCTTCCTATAATTTTGTGCCTACAGATCACTTAGGAGACTCCACTGGCAACCTGCCTGCCTTCCTTGTTCCTTCTTGCATCATACCTACTTAAGAGGCAAAACTTTGGTTCTCACTGTTGGGCCATCTTGCCTTCCATAAAAGTCCGTGAGAGTGCTCTTTAGTAGGAGCTAAAGAATAAAACCACATTATCATTTGTAATCTTTTGTCTTTCCTGTATGTATTTCCTTCTCAACTAATCTTTATCTCAGTAAGGGTTCATTTCCAGGTGAATCATCTCTTACTTTTTAAAGTATCATCAGTAAATGCTTCCTGGTCTGAGGTTACTCTTAATAAGGGAATCAACTGAACAGATATGTGACCTAAATGCAGTGGTATACTGGACTGCTCTTGGCATTAGATCTGTGCATTGAAGTGAATAGTGAATGTATTGTCCATAATAGGTTATTGAGTAGAAAAGGCTGGGTTTCTTTTTTTAAAGGATATCCTTTGACGACATATGACTTCATACCATTTTCATTTTTATTTTTATTTTCATTTTCATTTTTAAAAAGGTAAAGAAACCTAGAAGGTGGACTCCAGGGGTGCCTGGGTGGCTCAGTCAGTTGGGCATCTGACTCCTGATTTCAGTTCAGGTCATGATCTAGGGGTCCTGAGATCAAGACCCACAACGGGCTCCTGCTCAGTAGGGAGCTGGCTTGAGATTCTCTCCCTCTCCTCCTGTCCCTCCCCTGGTCCCACTCACACCTGCTCTTTCTCTCTCTCTCTCTCTCTCTAAAATAATTACTTAAAAAAGAAGTGTGGACTCAAATTAGTAATGTCAATTCCTGGGTAATGGAATTGCTGGATATTATTTTTATCATTTACTTCCTGTTACTGTCTTTTGTTTGTTTCCACAATAAATGTGTATTTCATAAAAATTTTAAGAACTACTATTTTGAAATAACTAGAACAAATAATTTCAGTGCAGGGAGCAAATCCAAATGAGATGATAAATTAAAGGCCCACTGAGACAAAAACAAAAGCTCGCAGATATAATAGATATCCATAGTAGCTGTGGAATAATACTGTATGTGCAGGTGGTTAATAAGGACTCAAACGTGTAGACATCGATGTATACAATCTGGAAATGAATGAAGGTATTGTAGCTATCTGGATAGCAGTTTCCTTTCTGTTATCATATGCATCATTCCAGGATTTCTCTTTAGGAACCTGTTGTACTTACTAGTATTTAAACAGAAATTTAGTTTTTTTCTTTTTAAATTTGAATTCAAAAGATGGCTGCTATTGTATTGCTCTACTTTTAGACTATATGGTAGATAAGACTTCTCATACAAATTCCAGGAATTTATCAAATGTTTAATTTGAAAATTATATATTAATCTTGAGGTGTTGCTCATTAAGACCTAAGGATAAGAAAAGATGGTTACCTTATGAAATAATTTATTTTTTATGATTTATTTGTTTATTTATTTGAGAGCGAGAGTGAGACAGCATGTGCCAGCAGAGGGAGGGCAAGAGGAAGAGAGAGAGAATCTCGAGGAGACTCCCCACTGAGCAAGAGCCAGACTTGGGCCTCCATCTCAGGACCCTGAGATCATGACCTGAACCAAAGTCAAAGCCAGAGGCTTAGCTGACTGAGCCACCCGGGTGCCCTGAAACAATTTAATTTACAGTTATTTAATTTATATTTACATTCCCACATTTTTGAAGAATAAAAGGGCATACAGAATATGACCTAGGTTTCAGTTATTATGTGGTTGGAGAGAAATATATTTTCTAAATAGCTAAGAAAGGAGGTGAAAATGGAAAACATATTATTTTGGCTTTTTATAGATATTCATTGATTGTTACTTTAATAACACTTATGAAGGCATGAATAAAATGTCAATCATGTAAATACAGTGTATGGAAAAGACTAGTTAAGTATTAAATACTTTTTTAATTTTCAAAGCAGAGTGATGTGGTCTTGGTGACTGTATTTTTAAGAATTTTTTCAGTCTAAATTTTAATTCTTGAAAATGATCATCTACTCATTAAAGAGTATCTATAACTAGCTACTGTGTTAGTGAGTGTTCCTCACTTAAGTGGCTATATTTTCCAATTCTGTTTTCCATTTTTAATTGTCTGAGACATTTGATGAGCAAAATTTTGAATTAAGGGATTACTGTGAGCCAATGAATAGTTTTATAAATTCAGTCTATTCTATAAATCTTTCCTTTAACTTGTTAGGTGACATTTAAACATTTTGACTAATTACATTGTGCTTTGTGAACTCAATATTGACTAATTCTAATAATAGCAGATATGTAGCTGATAATGTGACACTGTTCTAAGAAGTCTCGGATATTCACTCATGTAATTATTGTCACGACTTGTTTTAATGGCTTCTTACTTACCCCTTTGGTGAGGGAGAGATCCCCAACTTTGGCTCATAGGACAGCCAGACACACAGCACCCAACACGGACAGATGAGATCAGCAGTTTGTTCTATTTACTCACAGCCCAGGGAAAGAAAACACTGCACACCCCTCAGGGCTGCATGGAGATTGCACTCAGGAGTGAAAAACTAAGGACTGTGGGTGGGAGGCTTTGTCATATCAAGAGGTTGAGATACCCCTTGGTTCCTGTGGGAATCTGTGATTGGCTTGTTTGAATAATTCCATGGACTGGTGGGGAATTGAAACTTGCTAATTGGGGAAAAGCAGTAATTATACCTGGTCCACGTCATAAGAAGGGTTGTTTGGTCTGGGGACCTTATCCATGTGAACAGTGTGAGGATGGGAATTTATAGTTAGGTCATTTGAGATCCTACTTATTTTATCAGATGTCAAGATAGCTCATAAATGTTGAGCCTTAATTTTAGGCTTTGCAGCATACTACCCTTTGAGGTAGGTGTTATTATTATCCCCATTTCATGGATGAGGATATCAGGTACACAAAGTAACTTGCTTAAAACTATGACCACGGTA